>LGSN01000672.1:0-21076 GCA_001314375.1 Phytophthora podocarpi | reverse complement strand
CGACACTGCACGTTGTGGATGCCAGCAAGCGACTTGCCAGGGGTTTGCACGACACGGCGAGCGGGCTGGTTGAACCAGGACACGAGACGCAGCATGGCGGCGGGCTTGGTAGACTTGAGAAATTTGACGATGTGAAGGACACCTGGCGAATTGGAAAATGAACCTGAAAGCGCTTCAGGCCGCGCTCGATCAAACCACCCAAGGAGTACGACGAGAGAGTCCTCGATCCACTCCATGCAGTCTCCATTTTGCATGGAGTTTTGGTTGAAGCCACCACTTCAACGTGCGTAAGCTCCAGTCACGCTTCAATGTACAACTCGCTCGTGGCATGATGTAAGCAACAGAGCTTTACAAGTCCTGCATTGCTCGCCTGTGCTAACGTAAATGCCCTAGTGCTAAGCACTGTGCTTGGGGTGATTCACCAACCGTGATTAACAGCTTCAACATGCCACTTCAAGCGGTATCGGTAATAGCAGTCACAACGATGAGCAGCTCTGTTGTTGACAACTATGATAGTTGAGCTCACACCTCGTTTAACATGGTATTGGATACAGTATCCGATAACTAGTAACCGGAGGAATGCGTACATCCGTCGCGGGGTGGTCCTCCGGCATGCAAACCTCTTTGCAGGCAAGCGACACTCACAGCTTGATGGTCAAGCTCGGCTCTGATTGAACTTTGTTACACTCTAGACTTACCCAACGAACGTCCGGAACGAGGGGTGATAAAATAGCTACTTGGCCAGCCCTACCGAAAGAGAACTGCACTAAGACAGGTAGCGCCGTGCCTTAGTTGAAGAAGTACGGACTGTCCAGCACGCTGTGGAGATCCAGGTCGCCCAGCTCAGGCACGTCGTCGAACCTCATGTCGGGGAAACGCAACCGCAGCTCCGCCAGTAGATCCTCCAGCAGGGGCTGCTCATACAACGTCACAAACTCCTCGCGCAGTCGGCGGTTCATAATGTCCACGGAGCACGCGTGCGTCCAGTAACTGTCGTGCACGGCCGCGAACGAGATGTTATCCTCCTCGAGGCAGCGGCGCGCCGTCATCATCATGTGTGTAGAGTCCAGCGAGTGAACGAAGTTGGGCGGGAAGGCCGACTTCTGGCGGCCGATGCTCACCTGCCGCCCTTCGTTATCCACCATCAGCACGTGCTGCACCTTCGTGCGCACCTGCTTCGTGGCCTTGCTTCGGTACGGCTGCACCACCGGCAGACCCAATGGTGTGATCCAAGACATAGGCTGGCCGCTTTCACCCGCCTTGGCGGCGCACCTGGCCAGCCACGCCATAATGCCACGGGCTGAGGTGAACAAGTCACCCATGGAGCCCATCGTCAGTTCGGCGCAGTAGCACGAGGCATGGTAAATGTCATCCTCCAATTTCTCATCCATGATGTGTCCCTTGGTCAGGAACGTCTCGTGTAGACGAGCGGAAATCTGCTTGCGCGCGCCAATGTATGTCACACCATACACACTCGTCATCACCGTCTGCTTCACCACCTTACGCGTGATAATGCCGCTAAGGAATTGAGCCGACTTCTTCCTTTGAGCCTTATCTAGCAGCGTGCGAAGCTTCGCCTTGCGTGCGATCGACTCCGTAGCATTGTCATCAGGAATGCTGGCAAGCATCGCAAGTACTTCCTCCACGCTCGGCACATCCAGCGCAGCATCATGCTCCACCTTGGCCATCACCTGCGTTGCCACACCCATGTACACGTCGCTCGGTCGAGGCGCTGGCACAAGGTTCACCTGAGCACCACCGCGGCCGTCACGACCAAGGGCAGCATAATGTTGAAGTCCATTGCACGAACCATCTTGATGGATTGGGATGTTTGACATGTACTTCGTCGGGTCCAGTGACTCGATTGCGCGCTTGAGCTCGAAGCACACGCCCAGTGCCAAGAACGGATAGTCGGCACCCTTCCACCACGCGCAATCTCCCTCGCCAAGTGGGTCGCGTGCCGATGCCACAGCCTTGTCCAGATGCTCATCTGCGAATTCCACACGCTCATCGAAAGAACACTTGTCCACACCGAAGACATTGGCCAGGTGGATCTTCATCCAGCGCAGACCATGCTCACCCAAGGGCTTACGGTCGCGGAAGATAAGCAGACTACGAGAGAGATCTGAGCCCAGATGATTGAGGTTCGGTGGGATCGGGTACACGCGGCCGCGGAAGTCCATATTGTACGGGTAATACAGCTCGGGTTCATCCTTAAACTCCTCAGCGACCTGAAGCTTGTACAGCGTGTCACAGCGCAGCGAGTGGAACTCCCGGTTTAATTGCTCGATCTGCACGAATCACCACAAAAACACATCAATTGTGAGTCTCTCGCTGCTAACGTTCACTACAGTCTTCTAGTCAAACATGTGAGTCACGAAGCTCCATGGTTGGAGCCTCTCGGATGGCTCAAGGGATGTTAAACTCCCAGCAGTCTCCAAGCAGCAACCGCTTGCTTTTGCAATCAGTTTGAACCCACATGACGTAGGTAGTAATCATGTGGGCTTGATTCTGTTGCGTCAATCAATAAATAACATGCAAATTCAAGCGAAGATTGGGGCTTACCTTGCGAACATTCTTGTAGTAGAGCCCTGGATTGTCCGCAAATTCTGGACTGTTTTGGTCCGGAAGAGGAATATCTGTACGTGTTGGAAGGTCTCCAAAGTTGCCACCGTCCTCCCAAACCTGAAGAACAACGTTCAGCACTTCCTTGTTGATCACCCACGGCACCTCGGCCATGTGATTCAACGCCGTAAAAATATCGCCGATTTCGCCACGCTGAACGCAGTCCATTTGCCAGGCCGAGTCACGCTGTCGCATAATCTTCGTGCGCAGCTTAAGATATCCACCGTTCACGATGCCGGTCCACAGACGAGGAGGCACAAGCATCGGCAGGTAACGCGCAGTCCACGGCAGGACGTTGGCATCAGGGTTCGTCGCCAGCACAGTGTCGGCCATTCTCTGGTGGATCTGGATCACACCCGCGCGGCGGTTGCGGTCGAACACATAGTTGTGAATGAAGGCCGGCTCAGGCGCAGGCAGGCCTTTAGCCGCACACAGCTCAGGCGTGGACACCTCGCCCATACTGTTAGGCACGTAGCATGTGCGCTGAATGCAGTCGACGACTGCGGCGCCCACCTTGAGCTGGAGACGCTTGTCCCAGCCGCCCACAGTCTCGACATATTCCTTCATGCGCGACTTGAGGCTTTCCAGCTTGACATCCGCGGTCAATTTCAAGTAAAACTTGTCGGCGTTCCCTTCGTTGCGCCTTGTCGACAGCTCTTTAATCGTAATAATCTCCTCCTGCACGGCCTTGCCCATAGCAAGAGCCAACTTGATAAACTTGGGGCCCTTGGTTTCCATCAGACACGTATTCAGCATGATGTTCATGCCCGTGGCGGCGAGCACGTCCGGCTTTAAAAGTATCAGGGCCGGACCGTAAATATTGCTATCCGTGCTGTGCTTGCCCGCTTTGATCTTCTTCTGCTCCGCCTCAATGTATCTCTTGGCCTCCGGCATCCACTTCCGGATGAGCTCTTTGGCGGCGTTGGTCTCCGTGGAGCGCCCGAGCTGCCGCACCTTCTCGTGCGACGAAGAGTACTTGTCCATCGCCATCTCGTACACGGAACACTCGAGGCGGAGCTGCCGCGCATAGCGCCGACGCATCTCCTGCAGCTCCTCGGGCGTCGAGCACTTGGCCAGTTGCTCCGTGGGGATCTCGAACTTCTCCAGCCACTTGTCCACGTCCTCGTCCGAGATGAAGGAGCGTGAATGTTTGGCCACTTCGCCCGGGTTGGCCAGCTCCTCCGTCTTGCCGATGAGCTCTTCGAGGCCCAAAGTGAGTGGCGCCAGCTGGTACGGCTTCTCCACAGTGGAACGAGGGATCAGTTGCTGTGCACGGACGGCCCAGTCGGCCTCTGCAAGGCGGCGGGGCGCCGCGTTCTCCAGTGCAGCCTCGAACTCGTCGGACAGTTCGGAGTCGGCGGCCATGGCCGCTTCAGGCGCCAGCGAGCTCTTGGAACGGTGGGATAGGAGGCTCAGAACACCGCGCTGCAAGTGGCTGCGACGCTCCAAGCTACCGGAGGCGCGGCGCAGCGCCGCGCGCGCCACGCGAGTCGTCGTCAAGGATGAAGTCTGCATGGAGGAGCTATGAACGGGGATAGCTCAGCTATTACAGCGTGACAGATACTGCAACTTGGATGAGCAGATGCAGTGCGATGAGGCAGAGAATGTGGTGCGATTGCCGGGTGGGTCCGAGAAGCACAAGACGCTGCACAGAGCAAGTCGCGACACCGATCTCGTCAACGCTTTGACCGAGGCCCTTTCGAGTGTGAGGCCAACAGCGGATTTCGTGACGAATGGCGGATGACTGGGCCAGGGCGGCCGCAATTTTTATAGCCAATCAGACAGATAAAATTCCGATTTTCCAACCAATGAGAAAGATGGAGAGGGAATAAATATCGAGAAGCTTCCCCGCCGTTTTTGTTGATATTAGCGGAATTCTAGAACGTATAAAGCAAGAGATAGTTTTGTTATGGATGCAACCGGTATTTATACAAGAGTGCCTTTTCGCATTTCTATTAGAAATTTTCTAATTGACGCGAAAGCAATGGCGACTGCAGCCAAGCACGGCGCTTCTTGTGCGCACGACGGCCACGCGCACAGCAGCCACGAGGAGGAGGATAACGACTATGACGAGATGGACCTGGCGTTCGATCCGACGCTGGCCTCGTGCTGCGAGCGCGACGAGCACGAGTACAAGAAGGCCATGAAGCTCAAGGCGGTGTTGACGGCGCACGACCCCACGTCCGGAGCGGTGCGGATGCGTCAGCAGCTGTTCCAGCCTCCGACAGTGACCAGCTCAACAAAGCCACAGACCTCGGTGGTCGCACCTCAAGTTCCGCAGGCGCGCGTGGAGTCGGAGTCGGACTCCGATGACTTTGATGACAGCGACGACGAGTTCGGCATGGAGGCCATGCTCGCAGCGCGACGCAAGCAGCTCCAGAAGGCGGCGCAGGACGCTGCTGATGGGTACGGGGTCGTGCTGGAAGTAGGGCTGCCACAGCTCGTGCAGCAGCTGCAGAACGAATCGGAGGTGCCGCGAGTGGCACTCGTAGTGGACAGCAGCGCAGCCGCAGAATTCCTGCGTGCCATCCGCAGTGAGATGGCCGCCGTGGCGCAGAGGTTTCTGGGTACAAAGTTCTACGTAGCGATGGCAGCGCGCGCCGACGACGATGCGTTGCGACAATTGCGGCTGCCATCGGTGCCTTCTCTAGCGGCGTTCCGCCGTGGCGAGCGCGTGGACTCCATTGCGCTGGACCCAAAGGCATTGGTCACGCGGCTGGAGGTGCTCTGGGAGGCGCGCTTCTTTCCGTGGCTGAACAAGTGCAGTGTGCTGGCCAGCGAGCGTCAAGTTTCTCAGCAAAACAGCGAGAGCAAGTCGAGCAGGAGGAAAACTGCGGACGAAGATGAGACGGAACTTTCAGGCTTCGACTGCGGTGAGGAAGGCTGCCGCCTGCGCTTCGGCTACGAGCATGAGCACGTCGGGACTTCGCAGCAGACCAAGGATGACATTGCATCGTGGCGCCAGACCCCCGCATGAATTAAAGGAAAGTACCAACCCCGGAAATCATCAATTAAGTGTGCTCTTTAATTCGCCTTGCTCTCAGCTGTAGGTATCACTTGCAGCCCGAAGCTGACACCTGGTGATGGCCCCTGATGTGGGCAGAGCTGCCCTCTTGGTTTGACAGTCCGCACAAGAGCATCCAAAGGGTTGGCAAGTGGCTGGTTTCCATGAAAGTACCGAAAGAGATACAGGCGATCGGCTGGAACATTCCGGGTCTCCACACACACGCGCGAGTGCCCTACGACGCTGCACACGTAGCAGCCAACTTTATATCGAACAACGGCGCATTTCGTGCCAGCAGCGAGCACAGCGCCCATCGAAACTCGCCTGGCTTTTTTTGTGGCTCCATAGGGCTGTCTGGCGGGTGACGTTGCCACTCGCTGTTCCGCCGTGCAATCAACCGCTTCCTTCAAGCCCCTACCGGTGGTGATTTGAGTTGACACATTCGGCGCCATGTTGTATGGCTGCGCGGTCGGTGCGCGGTCCGGGGCTGAAGTTCCGTTGCTGAACTCTAGGTAGCCGGTGGATCTTTTCCGAACTCTTACCCTCGAACTCCAAGTATGCACACGTCACATATCCCTTCAAATCGAGTGAACTTGAAGCCGGCCTAGTCGTTCTAAACTATTGCACGCACGTCGAAATGGGAGCGCCTCATGGCCCGGAGCCAGCGGTGCGCTGGCCGTCGTGAGGTTGGAAACAGATCTCCAGGCAGCATAATCGGAGCTACTATTAGAAGCACCTTTAATACGACGCTTCCATGGAAACCGAACCGGCCACTACCGGTAGTTGCTCAGCGCAGCAGCAAGGGTCAGGGTCAGAGTGAATGTCACTTCAACCGACCGATGCGCGCTCGAGTAACGCCATTTCCTATTTGGAGGCGCAGCGCACAAGCTCCAAGAAGTCGAAGGGCTCTCTGTATATTTAAAGCCACACAGCAGCATCGATGGTGGAGCAGACGACAGCAGCACAGCAAGAGAAGACCGCGCGCGAGCGACTGAGCTCGGGGATGCTGCGCAAAGAGCTGGACATGCGACTCACGGCGTACCTGCCAGCAGTGGTGCGTCGCCATCTGGAGAGGCAGGACTTGCAGCGCCCGCTGTCCATGCCCACTACACACCGCACGACAGTCGTGAGCATGTTTGCCGACGTGTCCGGGTTCACAGCCATGACCGAGTCGCTGGCTGCACGAGGGCCTGTGGGCGCCGAAGATCTGGCCAAGCACCTGAACTCGTACTTCGAGCAGCTGCTGAGACTCGTGTCGAGTGCGGGTGGGGACGTGTTCAAGTTTGCAGGTGACGCCATGCTCATCTTCTGGCCCGAGAGCAAGGAAGACACCATGGACAGTTTGTTGCGTCGTGCACTGCAGTGTGCATTACGTATTCAGTCCCATCTGCACCAGGCAGAGCTGGCTCGTGGTGTAGTGCTGAGTGTGAAGGTGGGTGTGGGCATTGGAGAGGCCACGATCGCACACTTGGGAGGCGAGAGTGACGGAGCCACTGCTCGCATTGAGTATGTTGCCGTCGGTCCGGCCTTGGAACAGGCGTTTAACTCTGAGCACCAGGCTGAAGCAGGAGACGTCATTTGCTCCAGTGAGTGCTGGAAGCGTGTTAGTGAGTTCTTCGATGGTGCACCTGTTCGAGGCCATGGCAGTGAGAATGACCACGGCAACTCATTCCACAAGGTCACAGGCGTCAACAAACCTGTCAAGATCTGCTCGCGTCGGCCCTCGTTCACGCGTCACGATGCACTGCTGCACACGCGCATGAAGCAGTACGTATCCCGGGCTGTGTGGCCCTACCTGGATGCCCACGATGAGTTCTGGGGCTCCGAGCTCAGGGATGTTACTGTATTATTTATCAATCTCGGCTTCAGGTACGGTTTACCCTGCTGAAACTACTTTCGTGACTTTCGAGTACAGGACTGACTGACGGACGCTTGTGTGGTGCTATTTCCATTAACAGTGAGCAGGACTTGGCCCAAATGCTAGGAGCAAAAGAGCTACGGCGGCTGCAAGACGCATTTGCCTCTGTACAGAAGTGCGTCTACGACTACGAAGGCACAATCAACAAGTTCCTTGTGGACGATAAAGGCAGCACTGTCATTGCTGCGTTTGGACTGCCACCAGTTACCCACGAAAATGACCCTATTCGTGGCATCTTGGCCTCTCTTGCTATTTGCGCTGCACTTGGAAACACCGGTCTCAAGGCTTCCGTGGGCATTACGACAGGCACGGCATTGTGTGGAGTTGTTGGCCACCAAGGTAACCGGCGAGAGTACACTGTGTTGGGCGACATCGTAAACCTTTCGGCCCGCCTTATGCAACGCGCAAAATCCGAAGGAGGTGGTGTGATCACGGATGCCCCCACAAAAATCTACACGCAGGACGTGCTGCATTTCGAGAAACGTCCAGAGATTATGGTCAAGGGCAAGAACGAAAGCATCAAAATTCATCGCCCGTATCCACGAATGTCTATTCTGCTCGACTATCATCTATCGTCTGCTATCCAGCAATCTTCTCGGAAGACCAAGTACAATTCCGCGAGACCTGCGGCAGGGATCATTGGGCGAGCAGGACGCGCCAATGCGTTGTCTGTTGTAAGCCGTGCCGCGCCAATGCAAAATTTGATGGAAAATATGCACCGTGTACAGGTGCGTGATGCCCAGCGGAGACTGTCGCTACGTGCTGACCGTCAGCGTCTGTCAGCAGAAGAACTTGTCGAGAGTGAAAGCTTTGTGGAGGTTCGAACAGCACTGATGGAAAAGTGCTCACACCTCAATCCGTTTGCTCCCGGTGGAGCATTCGTGCTCGAGGGTGATATCGGCGTGGGCAAGACTGTACTACTTCGATCAGCTCTTGCAAGCCCCGAAGCTGGAGACTACCAAGTACTGGTTGGTACAGCCTGCCCATTTGCCACGAAGAAACCGTACGCAATTTGGTCCGAGCTTATCACTAGAGGCGCGCGGGATAATGGTAGTGGTCGCGTTAACGCCGAGCCAGCACCTCCCCTCTCTCCGGACGTTGGAACCACAGAAAGCTCGAGTTCTGTTGTGCAGGCACCGAGCAGAGTGGCTGAAACGGAACGTCGAAAATGCGTGGCGCAATTTGTCAGACAGAAAGTTCGCGACGGGGCTGCTCCTAACACGACGTTGGTTCGATACGCACATTTACTGAATGCAATCTTGGACACGGATTTCGATGCTTATCCCGATATCTCAGATGCCAACGATGAAGCAGTAGAGGCGAAGAACAATGGCAACAACTGTCAAGAGTATGAGCTGTCAGCTACCAACCAGAGCGAAGAAGAAACAACTGAGGAGAATCAACGGCAAAACGAAGAAGAGATGCGCGCGTTCGGATACGCGTTTGCTGAGAGCCCCGACAGGACTCTAAACGTGAAGGAAGAGGAGATTGCGTCATGGTTTCTCGGCCTGCTAGAAATGGATTTGGCTCAAAAAGAGGAGGCTCGAGCATCGTTAGATGGATCAGCTTGTGCTGATGTCAATGATGAGCAAGACAATCATGAAGACGAGCGAGAACCCGAGTGGAGACCCGTTGATCTGGATCTCAGTGGCATCCTTCTGTTGTGTGCGCTTTATGCCATGTCGCGCGAACGTGCAACAGTGTTCTGCCTTGATAGCGCCATGCACATGGATGAAAAATCGTGGATTCTAGTCGCAATTATTGCGAAGTACTTCACGAACTGTTTGATCGTAGTTGGGACGCGACCTCCAAGCTTGGCACTGGGTGAGCATACCGAGAGCTCCTCATTCCGTAAGCAGTTGCGTTTGCTCAAGCGCATGAAATTTTCGACATGTACATCTCTGGACACGTTCAACAGCGATGAGATCGAGGTGCTCTCGCAGCAGATCCTGAAAGTACCCGCCATCCCCAGCGACCTTCTGGCAATTCTCGTGTCACGATCACAAGGGAATCCTCTCTTCTTGCACGAGATCATCGCCGAGATGCAAGAACAAAAAGTGATCCAGGTGGATGAAAAGAAAGGGTCCCGCAAATGTGAGCTGCACGTACAGGAACCTTGGGGTGACAAATACAAAGCACAATTTTGCTTTGCTTGTCATGCTAGCTTCTCGAATCCCAAGAAAGACAAGGATAAGGACAAACTCAAAGAGAAAGACATGGATGTGAATCAGGGTGAGGAAGCAGCAAGGAAAACCAAGCAGCGGTGCCAGTGCTGCGGATATGTCTTTTGCGCAGAATGCACCCCAAAAGCGTGCCAAGCAAAACTCCCGGGAAAATCCAACGAGCCTGTACGTCATTGTCGCACGTGCTACAACCTTGCATCGTCGCGTCGACCTAGTGGTTCATCTCATGGCATCGGAGCTGCTGTTGGGGCCATCAATGACAAGCGAGTACGCCCAAAAGGCCGATTGCGCTCTATGTTTCAGTCTGGAAGTGGTGGCGACCAATCTGTGTCGTCGTCAGCATCATTGAATTCTCCCCCCGTGTCCGGTGTCCAGTCGCTCACGAACCGTATCGCGCTCCGCCCGCCTCGGACTGTCAAGAGCGTGCTCACCACTATGCTTGATCAGCTGACGGTCTCACAACGCATGCTAATGAAGACAGCTAGTGCCATTGGACCTGTCTTTGATAAAGATATCCTTCGTGGCACTTGCCCCATCGAGGCTCACCTTTCTCGGTTCGCACAGGACCTCGAAGACCTGGAACAATTGGCAATGATCCGCCGAATTGACACGTTCATTGGAGGCGTACCCACGTCGTCCAAGCCATCTTTGGTGATCAGTGGAGCAATCATCACGAATAGCCAAACATCATCAGCCAGCAGCCATTTGAAGGTTAAGTTCGAGTTCAACCACGGCTTCATGTGTGGTGTCATACGCGAGCAAATGCTTAGAGGCCAACTGGACAAGCTTAACGCTCGCATCGCTGATCTCCGCGAGCAGCAGCAGAAGGAACTACGGCACAAGTTTTTCTCTAAGGCGAACGAGAGTCTTTCTCGCCCGCCGCAGTTGATCATCCCCCTTGAAGGCGGTGGTTGCATGCAAGAGGTTCGGCGAACACTCACTCCAACTGTAGGTATGGCTAACGCGCGATCTCCAGCGTTCAGCGACGGGAGACGACGGCATTTGCTGGTTCGTCGTAATTCGCACTCGGGCATCGAGCCTACTGGCATCGACCGATCTCACCAAGATATAATCTCAGCGATTGTGGCGTCTGATTCATCGTCAGAGTCGTCTACGACGCAGGCGTTTCATGAAAGCGATTATGAAGATGGATTTTCGCCAGTGGTTAGCCCGGGCAACGCTTCCTCCATGTCGTTGCTCTCGTCCAATAGCACATTTCACGTGCTGCCAACGTTCACGCGCTTGAAGGCAAGTCGCGTTGCGGTCAAGAAATATAGCAGCATGTTCTCGCACTTGAAACTCAAGGGGCTCAAGAACGCTCGTCAGTGGAAGACACGCTACGCCGTCCTACAGAATGCACGCTTGCTGCTGCAATACGAAGAAAGCGACCCAATTGGGAACACCACTGGGTCTGCACCGCTACAACCAGGCATTTGGCAAGGCACGTCACTTTCTCTCAAGGGCGCCAAAGTGAGTGCGTGCGACCCGGAGATGGCCGCGAAGGTGAACTGCTTCCAAGTCGAGGTCTCCGAATGGACGAAAAAGGGAAAGGTCTTCAAGAACCAACGACGTTCCTTCGTCATTGGCGTCGAGAGCGAAGAAGAGGTCGAAAACTGGGTCTACATGATCCGCTATGCAATTGAGTCACTCGAAAGTCAACCCGTCAGCCCGCAGCAGTAGTCGCAGTAGCAAACAAACATGTGATCGGATATCGCTGTCGATGGCGCGGACTGGTAGTGTACTTTACACGTTGTACTCTTGCATCGGACAAAAGCAACAATACTAGCCAACTTCAACAACAAAAAGTAATGAAATTGTACACTTCAAATGTAACTCGAAGAAGTTCCAAAAACTTGGATTTGTTTGACCGACTTTCGTACTTTGCATTTGCCAAGGAAAGACAACGAGGATGTCGTTTGTATGGCTTCTGCTGTCGTGGTGAACTATTTGGGCGTCCGGGAGCATGGCTAAGGTGGAACGTAGTAATGTTACAGCGGATTCCAAGTGACAATCATGGACCGCTGTGCAGACAGCCGCTTCCTCCAGATGACCTAATTATCTATGGAAACCAGTAGGAATACGACGACAATCAGCCTCAGCCTATGATCGAGCAAGGAGGATCCGGTGATTGTGGAGATACCAAACACTAAGCGGGTCGCGTATTGAGGAGCCACTGGATGCTCCTGTCGACAAGTTGGAGGTAGTTTCTGAAGCAGTGACGAAGCGTGAGCAGATTGGACAGTTCATCGTTAAGGTCAAGACACTAGCTTGCACGAATTTTGGGAAGATTTCAATGGGAATCCGCCGTCGTGTTTTATGTGTCTAGCTCCAAATTCTCACCGCGAACCGATCGCGACTCTGGGCTATCCGGGCGTTGGCAAGTCGTGAATTACGTTCTACTTGGCCTTTCTTGAGGAGCGCAAGTTGCTGACCATTCGCAGTGTGAACGAAGGCCCCAAGATTGCGATGATTAATATCGATGGCGAGAAGAAATTGAGCTTCTGAAAATGGAGTCTTTCCATTCAGGATACATTTTGCTTTCCGCAAGAGCTATGAACTACATGTAGATTTCGGACTGTGCGCAGTATTGGGAGTAGATAGCCGTCTAAACCGCAAAAAATCAAAATCAAAATCAACTAGATTTCGGTCCTGGGCCTTGCTAACCCACGATTACATTCCTCGATAGTTTCTTGCAACTCGAGTTGAGATATTAACCTGAACTCCGTCCATTTTAGTATCTCACTACGTCACGAGTTTAAGTCGCTGCTTCGATCCAGTCGAGTATTGGAACAAGCTGCACCAGTAACACAGCAGCACCTTGGACATAGCAGTACGAAATTACACGAAAACAAATAGCAGCTCAGTGCGGCGTAGCTAAAAGCAACAACTTCAACGTCGTCCAAATATTTTTTTAATTTCAAATGTTTGCTTTCAAATGCAAATTTCCACTTTATAATTTTGGCGCCAAAGTAATTCTTGAACCGGGGCTGCTGATGGCTTCACCTTCCGATGGTGACGACGACGTGGTGGACGTGACGATGGAGCGCGAAGGTGAGGAGGAGGACGAGGTGGAGGAGAATGTCGAAGAAGTAGAGGAAGACGCCGAGCGTCAGGAGAAAGAGGTGGAGGAGGAGGAAGAAGTAGACGAGAAATATGCAGAAGAAGAACAAAAGGTCGTGGAGCTGGACGGAGACGAGGACGAGCACAAACAGGAGGACAGTGAGGAGGACGAGGTGCAGTTTGTGGGCAGCGTGGAGGCAACAAATGGACATCAGGAGACGGAAGAGGACGAGGAGGAGGACGAGGAGAAGCACCAGCAGGAGGACAACGACGTTGTGATTGTGGAGAGTCAGGAGCGGTCAAGAGCAAACACCAACGCTCTCATGGCAGCCAATGGATATGTGACGCCAGCGACGCTGGAGGCGGAGCTCCAGTGTATCATTTGCCAGTACGCCATGTTCAAGGTACCATTCACATTCATTGGACGATGTTGACACAAGGTTTTAACAGTGGTGAGAGAGACTGATACGTACTTTTATTGCCATGCACTGCTACTGTTGTTGCTGTCCTCCTTCTGTGCTGACTTACAGCCGGTGTCGACGGTTTGCGGACACTCGTTTTGGTAAGTTCTAGTGTGCTTCAGTGCATGAGATTTATGGTGTCAGTGCTTTGAGTTCTGACTGAGTTTTTTTGCTATCCAACTTGTTGCATTTGCAGCCGTGTGTGCCTCTTGGACTCGCTATTGACACGGTCAATTGAGGAGGCGCAGTGCCCGATCTGCCGGGTTGAAATATTGCGGCCGTTCTCAGCGAAATCGTCACTAGCGTCAGTGTTTTCTATCAACGTCACACTATGGAATCTTGTCCAAGTAAGTGTGACTTGAATTTGATGAAAGATAGCTACGTACGCTTACTGATTATATTTATGCTCGCGCTTGTTGGGGTTTAGCTCCTTATCCCGTCCGTCGCGGAGAGAATGTCTTCGTACCAACAGGAGGAAGAACAAGAATTCTCGCACAGACATGGCCAACTGGATGCCAAGTGGAAGATCTTTACCCTCAGTGAGCAAGCAGCGAGATACCACGGGGACGATGAAGAGGCAGATGCGAGGTCGTCAGGCCGATGGGAGGAGGATCATGAAGGGCACGAGGAATATCCCGTGCTGAAAGTCGAAGATACCCATGATGGCAATTTACACGTTTCTCGGAATATTGTGCTGGACACGAACGATGAGAACGAGGATGGTTATGTGAACATGCGTGTCGGAATCGCTATTGTGGAGTTCCCCAGCGTTTTTGAACTGTACAACGAACACCAGGAGTGCTCTATGAACGTTATCAAAATGGAGGAGGACGAGGAGATAGCAGATGGGATGCCGTTTATCATGAACGACGATGGAGACGACGATGGGTTTGTTTGCAGTTCATACTACAACGAAATCAGCCTCTGTATATGCGATGAAGCGGTTCGTGGATCATTTTCTCCACCTGTATTTTAATATGGAACAGAAGTACTCATATTTGCAATGCTTGGCAACAAATATGTAGGGCAATTGCGTGATGGAACGAACCCGTGGCGCTCAAGGTGGTGTAGTGACCTTTCCAGGCTTGCGCCTCGACGTTCCGGGTGGTACGGAGGCATTTTCCGTATACTTTGTATAGTTACATAACGTTTTTCTTTGCTTAACCACATTCGGTGCTACGGTGGGTTTGTGTATTCTGTCCCGATTAGGCATGTACACTTTCCGTTTTTCGGACGACCTTTATGGACTGAAGCTCAGCATTACTACCCGTTTGCGTGAGCCGCACGAGATTTCGGATACACCCGTTGTCAACTACATCAGTCTCATCCACGATGAGTCAAGGGATGCCAGTCGTCGCAATCGTGGCACACATCATGATAGCGATAATGAAGACGACCATGACGAAGAAGGAAATGAGTCGGACGACTCCTTCATCGTGGACGATCTAAATGGTGAAGTACACAACGAACAACCTGTCGGTCGCTTCTCTGATGATGAAGGTGAGGAAGGTCACTGGGAGTACCATAGTGACGATGAAGCGGCAGATGAGGTGAGGGAGCAACGTCGAGTAAGGCGGCGGCAGCGTTCGGGCCGACGACCTGGACACGACGTTCAATTCGTCGATGAGCATCAAGAAGGGGAGGAGTTATCTGGCGAGGAAGATGAGCACGAGGGCTCTGATGGACAAGACAATGAGGGCGGACATGAGGAGGACGAGGAATTTGATGATGAAGTGCGGCCAGGACGCCGCAATGTTCGAGTTGTAGAAGAAGCTGTGTTTTCTTCGGACGGAGAGGCTGACCAAGAGGAACATGACGATGTGGATGTTGCTGAAGAAAATGGTAACGAGGCGGAGGAACAGCGCGAAACCCATGAAGTTGTTCGGCCACGTCGGCAAAATCCGAATCAGATTGTTGACAGCGAAGACGAAGATGAAGGTGAGAGTGCACCAGCAGGAAGCGACGAAGAGCAGAAGGAGGATGACGTCAGTGATGGTGCTCAAATCGAGCATGATGAGGACAGTACTGAACATGGCGACGGTGGTGCCACCCTCAGCGCCGCTGTGGAGGAGCACGATGGTGACGAGGACGACGCAGTGGCGCCAAATTCCACACAAAAAGTGAAGCGCGCACAGTGGTTTTTGGGCGAAGAATCTGACGATGAAGATAAACAACCCCGGCCAGACGCAGCGTCCTCCCCCGATCAGGATGATGACGTCCCCGAGAGAAGACCTCGGAAACGAGCCCGGCAGGTTCGAATCATCTACGAGGGCGAGAGTGACGAGGAGCAGGAGCAGATGGAGCTCTCTATCGTGGCTGGAAATACCGAGCATGCACACGACGACGAAGATGCTGACGATGATGACGGCAACGATTCACAATTCCGGCGAGTGCATCTCTACGATGAAGAGGTTGATGAGCGCCACGAGTATGACGATGCACAGCAAGATGAAGACGACGCCCCTGACTACCCGGACGAGGACGAGGAGAACGAATATCAAGAAGAGCAAGATGACTACTACTAGTGATTTGGCGAGCAGCTCGGAGCAATAGCAATCTGAATCGTTTTGAACCATGTGAACGACTACGCATTTCAGATTGACCAAAAAGTTGAAGCATTTTCAAGCAACTTTTCTGTTAAGTTGCCCGTACCTTGAGTTGCTCATTAAAAAACTGGATTAAATCAAACTCGATGGTGCGCAAGGACACCGAGTGACAACTCGGGCAATGTCCATACAAATGTCAAGTTTAATCCGTGGCCGAGTTTCCACTTGGGAGTGCGATATAGTCTAGATATTATCTGTGCGAATCAGTTCCAGACTGCGAGTGAATGGCTTGCACCGGCACGTCGTGCCCCCGCCTCTAAGAGACTGGCCGCAGTCCTGCACGTCCACCGCCCACGCTTCCTCCTTTCCCGTCCTCTAGCCGCACCGTAGCTCTCTAAATCCTAGAAGAAAACGCTTAAATTCCGAATTAAAAAGCTCAATCACACAATCTTGAGATGCCGACGATGGAAGACACCGCGTTCGCCCAGGGCATGTTCGTGACGCTCTGGCCCAAGGTGGAGCGCTGTCATAAGTACGTGGAGCTGCTCTTGGCCGCCCAAGAGAAACTGCAGCACACGGTGGACAAACTCATTGCCGGTACAGTAGAAATCCCATGTGAATTTTGAGATCTGAGGAGACAGGCAGCTCACATTTGATGCGCCGTTCTTTTAGGTCTCCAAGAGGCGGAGAAGGCGGAGGGCAGCTCCCTCGTGAGCTACGCCGACCGACTTCGCAACTTCCCGGCGAGAGTTAAGAGGATCCAAAAGAAGCTGGCGAGGATCGAAGACCGCCTGCTGGCCATGAAGGAGTCGCGGAACCGTGGGGTGCCGTCCATGACCAAGTTCTCAGCGGAGGAGTCGGCGATCTTCGCGGCCCCATTGTTTTGAAGAGTCTGAGAGGTGCAGACATGGTTGAAGGGAGAGGGGAGTCGCGTGGAGCTAGTCAAGACAGACGTATCGTCGAAACGACACGCATCTTTGTAGTTGCATGTTGATCTGCAACGTGACTGCGCCACGTGGCAAGTATGCAAGACAAGATAAGACAGGGCAAGCACACATCGGAATCCTCGTCGACCACTACGTATATTTCTATTGAATTGGGTAATTATGCTGTAACAACGCCGAGAACGTATTGTTGATCTCTCTACACATGGCCGAAGAGCTTGTCAACGCTCACTCCTCTCGTGCTTCTGCCTCCTTGGCTTTCCTCTGCAACGCCAGCGTCTTATCCGTATTCCACGAACTGCAATATCACAATAACACCATGATATCAGCTCAACCAGCAGATAGACCAATTCCAGTTCTTCCCAACGCACCTGCGGTCTTCTGTTGAAATATTGGGGCGACGAAGCTGTGGTGGCGCGAATGGCGCAATTTTAGGCTTGCGAGCAGCCACTCCTGTCTCTGTCTTCACTGCTTTAGTAGCTGGTCTCGATACCTGCTCGTTCTTCCGCTTGTTCGTTGGTGCAGAAGCGGACGATATACCGATACTGGTGGTCAACACGCTACTTGTGTCACTGGAGAACAACTCGTCTGCTGATGGTAATAGCTGCGTCGTGGACGGTGTAGCTGCTGGCGGAGACGATTTTGTGTCTGAACTTGATATGGGGGACATTTCCTCGCCCGAAGAGGAGGAGGAGGACGCATACTCGTCGCCGAGCAAGAAAGACGCCATTGCAGCAGCTCAAGTACCAGCAGTTCAGGGTAATGTCCACACCAACGCTACATAATTGTCAAAAAGAGGACTCAAAAACTTTGTAAGAAAGTACCTTTATTGTGATAACCGCTTACATAAACCCTTAATTAGACATAAAACGGATTATAATTCTAAATATAAAAAAGGATACAGAAAACTTGGCGGATTTATTAACGCACATTGCCCAGCAGAAGGTGGGCAATCTGCTTTTGATAGGCGTGCAGATCGGCCGATTAGAGCTGAGGCTGCCGTTTATTAATAAGCTCTATGCGTGCACTAATCGCTCAAACGTGTTAGTGGTATGCAACAGATTTACAAATCTATCGCGTTAAAACGGGGTCTTAATCGACCGATTTGCATGTAATAATACATGAATTGAGCGTAGACTGACGAAGGTTCTCGATAGGCATTTAATCTGGCGCTTCATGAGAGTTTTTATCTTAAGAAAGCTTATGATTCGCACAGCGATTGTGGGCTACATGTATTCCTTAAACTTATACTTCGAAATACTAAGTAGTACGCAGTAGTTGTTCTACTGCCAGTCAGGACCCGAAATGGAGGTTTCCGTAGAAGGTAGGAGACAGCACGAGTTAAACCACGCCAGTAGATCAGCTCTCTTACTGTGAGCTTATCTTTGGGTTGTACACACCGTCGTAGGCGTCGTCCGTGCTCAATAGGCCGTACTGATACGATTTAGGGATCGTCAAATCAAACCCTGGCATAGCATCCACACACGACTTGTCCATACGCTCCAGGTCTCCACCATTTTGCACGTACGACACGAGCAATTTCATGCCACACGTTTCACTGCTTGGGTCGACTGCGACGAGTTGTGTCGAGGCAACTATGCCGTGTGGGGCGTAGTCGAAAGTAATCAACTCTTTCTTGTCGCCATCCAGGGCATGCAGTAGATATTCTGCGTATTTGTGATGCGTCTGGGGATCGAGTTTGCCGCTTAGCAACAGGACGCTCGCGTGACTTGGAATCGTAGCACTCTTGTTCCAGTATTGATCACGCGCATACATGATGGGGGATTGGCGTCGTGGCTACCGACTCCGAACTCTTCACAGAACGCCGACTTCTCTTTCGAGAACGCGCAGTAAACCGGATCCATCGGGTACGTTGGATCGTCGGAAACTTTTGTCGCGGAGTATCGTGCTTTCATCTCTGCCTTCGACGGAGTAGGAATTTCCCACATCTCGGAAAATACAATGAGGTAGAAGAGCACATTTGACAAATACGCATCGTCCTGACTTGTAGAGTCGAGACTATTGCTCAAAGTCATCACAAATTTCTTCAGAACGTTGATGTCCTTGGACGCACAGCGATCGAGGCGATAAACGATCGGAGGGATAAGTGTTCGCATGTACGAGTCCTTCAGAAGGGTACCCAGAGTAAACCGGAGAGAGGATGATGGTAGTCCGTCGAGCCCTTTCGACTCCACGTGGGTGATCAGCGAAGCACAGGTCGAGTTGGGATCCTTGTCGAACTGGGTGAGTAGATCTTGCACAGTGTCATTGAGTCTCTTGGACTCGAAATGGGCCTTGCATCCAGAGTCTTCTTCACACAGCGCCAGGAAAGCATCGCCTGCTTCACCAAAGTTGCTGTCGAATTCCGACATATACATGAACTCGTCGGCGGGTGCTCCCGAGGACGTGGCGATACCATCCAGAACGTATCCAGTCACCTCGGGCGGAGCCAGGTGGATCAGCCGCTCCACCAACACCGTGCCGTAGCTCACGCCGTACACAATAGTACTAGTGCCGTTCGAGTACTTGGAGATGAAAGTTGTAAGATCGGTAGCTGCAGTCGTGACGGAGAATGACGCGAGGTCGCCGTATTTGAATTGTAGATCCTGCGCGGGCACTTCAGACGCAACAAGGTCGTTTCCCCAGAGGGTACCCGTGGTGGTGACTTGAGTTGCCACGCAGTCCAGCTTTGTGCTGCGTCCAGTTCCGCGGTGGTCCATCGTGTACACGTTCACAGCCCTTTCAGTTGTTGGTGCAGGTTCACCATATCGCTCTCCACTATAAGCAAACATAACAAAAGAATAATCGTGAGTATGCCTACTTGTGCTAGCGGGGAATCGATGGTAACTCACTCGCAGTAGACGAGTAGCCTGGGCCACCTTGAAGCAGCCACACGTTGGATGCAGTCTTAGGGTCGCCTGCCGTGGCTGACAAACGATTCACAAAAACGTCAACTTTCGAGTTGGCATTCTCTGGAGTCTCACAGATACCAGGGTAGCACAATGGCGCGCTGTACACTGCGCACTCCGCGTCTTCACTGTTCGAGGCCGCCTCGTCAGAGATAGTGTAGTCGTAGCAAGGGTACCAGCCGTTCAGATCGCTTGAGGTAGCATTTGACGCGGCGGAGGCCTGCGCGATTACCATCGCCAATGCGATGACGTAGTGGGGCTGCATACCAAATTTGCAGTGGAGTCGCGAAGTTGGAAGTTACTGGTTGCAAGGTAATTTGCAAATGAGACTTCAGGTGCCGTGACGATCGATGGACACGACTGAGTGAGCAACCACAGGCGACAGGTAACCCCATCGATAAGATGCCAGAGGGGTTACGTTGTTTACGGTATGATCCTCAGGATTGGATTCACGAATTCATATGGCTAGCGGCGCCCTGCGCACGTTGTAATGGACCCGAACTATTGTTTTGAAGCGGCCATGATGGTTAGATTCGTTTTAACGATACTCGCGTAAGTGTAATGATCGCTGTGGCTACGAGTACAGCTTGTGGTTTGTCGCTCCAGGGCCTAGCTTAGTGCAATGAATTCCGTGCTGGACATGCCATACCAGTTGGTCGTGCACAGATAAAAATGAGCAACAGGACGTGGGCACGATGGAGAAACAACGTAATCAGCTGAACTGCATAATCCGCATCCAGCGTGTAGACAACCCCCTCGGTAGTAATCAGTGTTATACCCGCTCTCAACAGGAATATGAAAGCTGTTCCAGGCTTCTACCAAAAGGGATATTGTTGCATAAAAGTGACAAATACCCATTTAACTGAGTGTGTGTGAACGTTGTGCGCGGTTTCTCTCAGTTAGAGCATCTCCACCGGTGGGGGTCAAAGCGCACTTTTAACCAGAAATCCTTCCCACCGGTTGGGGTCAAACCAAGGTTTTGTCCTCAAGCTGGACAGGAGCTGGTCAAATTTGACAAGGGGATACGTGGGCGACAGGGGCGTTTTGGTAGCAATTGACCAACTGTACCTGATAATTTCGATAGGAAGAGCTCGGTTTGTGCAACTAGTGTGACTTTTGAGTTCATTGGTTGGTAAAACTGTCGCGCTGCATGATAGAAATGTCATAAATGTACGTTCGAATATGAGGCAGGTAGTGTTTTTAACCTCGTTTTGCCTGGCACCGGTGCGGGAGCGTCGAGCCAAATCTTCACTTTGGCAAATAACATTTAGCTCAACCGGTGGGGATGCTCTAACTAGGTTATCCTTAGTCCGACCACTAACCCCAATAGTGGACCGGGCCACTATTTGAGCTTCTACGGTTCCCGTCAAGATTCGCATGCGTCGGAATGAATGCCCCCCCCCCCCCTGCGCGGAGGACACGTCGA
>KQ473473.1:0-25848 GCA_001314375.1 Phytophthora podocarpi | reverse complement strand
TATTCCAATTGCGCAGTTATTTGCGTCCTGGCGTATTGTCCTGTAAATAACAGTGTGATCCACGGTACATACGCATAATTCGCGAATATTGGACTTTTTGTTCCTGTGGCCAATTGAACTCCAATTTGGAGTCTCTTCGGATTAGTCACAGTCACGCTATTGGAGCGATTCCCGTAGACTTTGGGACTGGAACAGATCTCAGTCAAAATGCGCATAAAAGAGACAGAAATAAATCTCACAAGTCTGTGCGAGGGAGGGGCCCGCTCGCACAGATTTATTCCTGCCCCTTTTATGTATATTTCGTCCCAAATCTGGGATTCAAAACCCTACGGGAATCGCTCCATTAATAATGTGCGGAAGACAGCATGGGCGTGCATGTTGCACGTCAACACAATTGCCTGGTTCATTTTGGTTGATAAATCCAAATGACGTTTTATATCATCGTGTTCGCGACTACAATTTTATTTGGCAGCATTACCACAGAGTATCGTTTCCCTCCCTTTAACTACGAAAATCTCTCTCGACGACATTCATGCTGGACTACATCTTCTGATCTTACTAGTTCTCGTGTGCTCTCGGCAGCGGAGACGCTCTTGGCGGAAGCTGGAGCACGGGAAGGCTGTGCAGCTGCTGGGGCTGCGGGGGGAGGGGGGGCAACGCTTCTTTGAAACTACCAGTATTCATGAGTCACAGAATCGACAGCTTTGTATAAACCACTTTCACATGGTTTGTCTCGAAGTACTTGCTGATCCAGCTCCGCATGCGTTGTCCATTTGGCTCGCTTACAGGTCGAATATGGCACGTAAAAGGGTCATCTGCAATGACTTGAAAATTGTAAGCGCAATTTGATGTGAGCTATTTCCCTCGCCAAATCTAGCTCAGAAAATAGCGCAAGCCACACCAGACCTTACAAAAGACAAGATAGGATTTTTGTACCTGTTACGTTCTTCTTCACTAAATTCGACCTGCAATACCTTACTCAGTAATCGCGAGTAGGGATTTAGCTTTGACCGGTGGAGTTGCTCTGAGAGCAGCGCCAAAACATGTACTATGGTATTGTTTTTAAGCAAAAATAGCAGGCAGCATCCGAAATGCCATCCCGGATGTTCTTGTACTAGAACTCTCCTTGTGTACTACTTCGAAGCACTTACACCCTTCACGCTAATTAGTCAGACCCTGACTAATAACGGTTTACGATTTTTGTCGGAGAAAANCTGGTGCCACGAAAAAGTACAGAAGTATGACTATATTCGAAGCACGACTAATTAGCGTGAAGGGTGTAGTAGTATTTATACATGTACAGTAAGTATGTGTCGCACTGTGCTAACTCAACGACGACATGGCATGATGTTCTTGTGGGATGCGGCGACGACTCGTCCTTAACGATCTCCTGGACCTGGTTCGATTCTCAAGTTTCCCTCACCAACGAACGTACGCATGCGTCTCTCTCAAGCTTTGTTGGTGATCGCGGCTTCCTTTTTGTTGGCCAGCGAGGCTCTCTCGACGACCACGGACTCCAACCAGGCCAAGATCTCCAAAGCGACTTCGCCCAGTGGTCCAAGCCATCGACTTCTGAGGGTCGACCACACGAATGTCGACGCTGAAGATGACTCCGAAGAAAGGGGGTTGCTGGGGATTACACTCCCCCAGTTCGCCAACATGAAGGCGAATCAGGTGACCACAAACGCCTACGCTAAGAAGTTGGGCATTTACAAGGAAGTGGTGGGTGGCCTAAATGGAAGGGCACTTGTCCAGTTCACGAATACCCGGAAGTACAAGAAGTACGTCGGATATCTGAACTATTTGAAAGAACACAAGTAGACGAAGCTGTTTCTGTAGATCAAGCAAGGATACCGCTGCAAGACAGTCAAGTTCTGAACAAGCAACATGTGGAATCGTACCGATTGAAGATATGGCGCACTCTAGGTTCGCTACGGCTAAGCGAATACAAAACGTCTATCAAAGAGAACATTTTTCTGTGTGTTTGGTGCAGAGGGTTGTGGAGCACCAGCGGTGTGGAAGTGTTCAGAGATCTACAGTGTCCGACGCCACTAAAGGATTGCTACTACGTAGTTCTCCAGTATTTGCCAGAAAGAGGTGAGTTGCAGACACTAGCAGGGAACGCGTGTAGCATGTGATCTCAGTAACTGTTGAAGTAACGAAGTGATAAGCAATGGTTCAGATCCAAAGGTAGTAGGTGGATCTAGAATGCACCCAGGGCCAATTGGCAATGATGCTACTACCAATAGAGTTGGTTTCTAGAGCAGTTGTCAGCACGCTAAAACCGTGCACTTGCATCAGTTTCCCTCCAGGAACTTCTATCAACGTAAGTGACGCCAGATACATGTAGTCAAGATAGGAATGTCTTTCAGCTTCCTCCTGCTGCTTCGTGCTACAGTAGTAGCAGTCACTCCTTCCTGCGCATATTCCGTTTCGCGATGTCGCCAACTTCGACCCGCATACCTTCAGTCTGTTATTCTGCAATGCAACTCAATCATACATTGTGTATCTACTCCGAGCTTCGCACGGGATCTTCGAGAGGTCTTTCACGCCGTATTGGTCTTTCGCTATCGCTCTGTTTGTGAGTGGCTTGTAGCACCCTGTCTTCGACTAGTCGCAGAACCACCGCACACTTTCAGCAGTGTTGGCCAGCTGAGGATCGAGCTTTGGATAATAATCTGCTGCCTTTGCAGAGCCCCGAGTCAAGAATTCCTTGATTCATACTTGTACCGCTCCATTTTACCCCCCCCCCCCCCCCCCCCCCTGCAACTAAATAAGCGTCTGGTTGTTCAGGAAACTTAGAATGGGCTCGAACACCATCTCGTTCAGGATGCACAGCTTGTAAGACCGCGAATTTTTGATTTCAGCCCTTCCAGCCTATCGGTTCTCAGCCCGGCGTATAGTTTTGTCTCAAAATGGTACCTAAAGTATCTAAATGTGCCTAAACGTAAATTATGTAAATTACTGTAGGTAATTTTTACATATTAGAATTAGGTACTAAAGATGACGATTTACTGTCGACTGATTAGGGACTTTATGAGCTTTTACCTATATCATTAGTGACCAGCCTCGCTTCGCTCGGGATATATAGATAGTATGTCCTGGCGAGTGCGAAGCTCGGCTCGCTGGAATGCTCGGAGCTGGGCCCGCCTTCGCAAATACCGCACGGGTTTGCTATGGCTACGCACGCTCGCAACCGCTTGCCTCCGTTGGACGGGCGCTACTAACACTTTTCGGTTCTTTTTTCAGCCCAAGCAAAATAGGTAGAGAATATACTTCGAAGTACGAGAGATCGAGTGTGATCTGGAGTACAGCTTAGTATACAACAACAAGGTTGACTGGGGTTGACGTGGTAGTTAGTAGAGTAAGTGGTGGTTGAGTGACTATGGCTACGAGGGGCAGTTGGAGAGAAGCACGACGCTTTCTGAAAACGGCTCCTGCATGTGTGTGGCTGCTGCCAGATTAGTCATGAACAGTCTACGAGGATTTTCGGAGCTTTTCCCTACAACAACACTTGGAAATAAACATATCTCAATTTGGCACACACCACACAACTTGTTTATCGACAATAAAATGATAGTTTCAGATTATGCTGCTGTGATAACAGATTCCAAGGTGCTTGAGAAACCCAACGTCTCTTAGAATAAGACGCGAGGATGACGATTTAGTACAGGGATTGTTTTTAGGACTACTTTTGGGCACACCCTAAAAAACGCTGTTTAGTTAAAGAACGGTAATGTAACGGTAAGTTACGTTAGGCAACTTTTAGGTAATTAGGTACGCTTTTGAGGACAAATTATCTTTTCCCGCCACTTGCAACTCGTAATGTCCAACGATCTCGCCGAAATGAGTCCAGAGGGACACGAATGCATATGTAATGTAAAAATCCATTCTGGTATTTTTTCCTTTCGTGCAAACCTTCTGCGTTGCAGAATAATATTGCATTGAGCGAGGGTGTGTTTGAAACTATCTTCAACAACCAGACGCTCACTAAACTTGATAGCTGATAACGGGAGATGGCTATCAAATTATGACCCTCAGTTGGTCAACACTACTGCAAATGTGGGGACGGCAACCCCGCAAATTTGTATCACATCTGCCGAGAGTGAGTCCAAGTGTGACAGCTACAAGTCGAGAACCACCTCAAGGCGGAGAGACTGATTTATGACGTGCAAGACACGAAGTGGCAGGCATATGAATTGCGCTCGCGACGACTCGGAGAAGCTGATGTGTAGATGTGCGGGTCGAAGATGAGGAGTCGAGTTGTCGTCGAAGAGCAGGTGCAACAAGAAAGATGGATTGTTTGGCTCTAGGATTTGCCTCGTATATCAAGTTGGCCAATATCAACTTTGCGAACAGCACGATTGTTCTGGAGCAATGCAGGGCGCGGTTCATCATGCTCACGAAGGGTTCTAAAGTGATGAACGATACAGTAGCCTGGTCAACGCGACGAATGCTGTTA
Organism: Phytophthora podocarpi; assembly: GCA_001314375.1. Classification (NCBI taxonomy): domain Eukaryota; phylum Oomycota; class Peronosporomycetes; order Peronosporales; family Peronosporaceae; genus Phytophthora; species Phytophthora podocarpi. Next base: position 21,386 of record KQ473473.1, on the reverse strand, counting down.
AAATTCCTATGCAGGATTCCGGGAAGATACAAAAGCGGACCTGTGCATCGAGAGCGTATCTACGAGACTCACGTTCCCTCGCAAATGGGAGAAATTGCGTTCGTGTTTGAGAAGGTGAGATTGGTCGGCCTTGGGAACAACAGCACATAAAGCGAAATCACTTTAGCAGAAAGCCTCCGTAGTGGCTACGCGAGAGAGAGAAATCCGTTGACCAATCGATATTATCCAACCACCGGATCTTACGTGAACTGCTCGAATACGCGCTCCAGCGACAACTCGCTGATGCTGTACTGCGAAATGTTGAAGCGCTGTTTGTTATCTTCCATGAGTGTGAACACATCTGCCAGTCCGAAGATGTCGGTGCACGAGGTTTCATACACTCCACTAGTGTTGCTGCCACTGCCACGCGCAGTTTCGAGCTCTGCAGCAACCACAGACTCGCCGGATCGAGTGGTGATCTCGTCCTTGAAGAGTTGCGTCTCGAGGCGGACAAACGCTTCTTGCACAAGCCACTCCTGCACGAATTCAACCATTGGGATGACCGGGAGAACCGTGGTGTCAGCACCTAGGGGCGAAGCAGTGCTTGGTTCATTATCGTCCGACTCGAAACGAGCTCGTAGACCTGCCAGCCAAGTCTTGCCAAGCCGTCGAGAAGCCGCCGAAGCGGTGGCGTCGCCATTCTTATGCAAGAGACCATGACACAACTCCCAGGCTTCATCCAGCTCTTGCAACGGGAGGCTACTCCGTTCCAACCCTGTTCGGCGAGCACTAGTTGACGGCTTCGATTTGAGTGAAAGCCGGATCTGCTCCGTGTAGGACTGCACCAATTCGGGGTTCCAGATGTACGAGCTGTCCAGACGCACACTGATAGAGATTCCGCGCGACACGTGCTGCTTCAAGTCTGGAATACTGCCGGACCACACCACTTTCCCTTTGAACAGCACCACTGCGTTTGCACACACAGCCTCAGCCTCCTCCATGCTGTGGGTAGTGAACAAACAGCTCGTTCGATTGTGACTTTGCCGCTTTTCATGTAGAACACGCCACATGAGTCGTCGGGCCACTACATCCACGCCGGCTGAAGGCTCGTCCAACAGCAAGAGAGACGTGTGATCGCTTAAGAGTGACAGCGCTAGCATAAGCCGTCGCTTGTTGCCACCACTCAGATGCGCGGCTGCAGTTTGTTCGACCGGGAACAAATCCAGCCGCTTCATGAGTTCGTCGATCACGGAGCTTTCACACAGCAAAGCGTTGCGGCGACAACATCGAAGACGGTAGAACAGCTCGAGATGCTCGCGTACGCTCAAATCTTTAAAGTACATGTTGCCCTGAGGGCAGTATCCGTATCTGGTGCTGGCTGCCCGGGCCTCCACCGTCACATCACACGAGTCGATCAGTGCCTTGCCACTGGTGGGTGAATTGCCAGCCGTCAGTATCTCAAACATCGTCGATTTGCCGGAACCATTGACACCCAGCAGCGCCACACAGTCTCTTTTCTCCACAAAGAAGCTGACATCGTTCAAGGCCACCACTTGGCCGCTTTCATTCACCACAGCAGCAGCACCCTCGCCGTCTGCAGCCTCGTTCTGCTCCCCCGACGCCGTCTTCTTTAAGGGGTTGAACACCTTCGAGACTCTAATCGCACGCACCATATCCGTGTTGGGGCTTTCTTCGTCGAAAGCGACGCCAGTTTGATCAGCCTCCGTATAGCCTTGACCGTAGCTACGCCAGCAAAAGCAGCATCGCACCCGACGCAATGCGCGTCGCATCTTGTACTCTACCTCAGTGGGGTACATTTGATACTGATCCATTGCAAGTAGCAGCAACGCGTACACCACAGCAGACGCCACAAGAGTGAACCAACTGCTCCCAGCAACCTCCCAATCCCACACGGAAGCCTTCGATTGCCCGCTCAGCCCTTCCAGCATTGCAAACGGGTTCCCACTCTCAAGGTCACCGCCGACCTCAAGGCATTGCTGTCGCATGGGAGCCCAAGACACCGTCACGATATCTAGCACTGCAATGCCGAACGTGTACAATGGAAATATCTGTAAGAAATACGCGATAGTGTTCGCCTTGGCACACAAACCAGGAATCATCGACAGAGCAAACACGATGGATGCCGCCATGACCTGGAACAACGAAGCGTACGACATGTACGACTGCGCCGACGAGTGCGATGCGAAGATCAGCGAGGTTAAGTACAGCGCCGGAAGTATCGCCAAGCCGAATAGGACCATAGAGACTAGCCAGGCAGCGAGGATCTCATTAGTCAGCGAGGCCGAGAACACCGCGAATATGATGAAAATGCTGATAGTTGCCAAGGTGTACGCCAAGTAGTCGAACAGAAAGTTCGATAGCCAGTACAAGACCGACGCATTCGCGGTCTCGAGATGCTGGAACTGCATTCGCTTCAAACCGCTCTCCTTCTCCCTCACGACTGGCGCCACGTAAAAGCCCACGATGGAGCTCATCGTCATTAGAAGGTAAAAAGCTACCATAATCCGTCGCACGACGCCGACGGCCTCGTCAGGGTCCAACTCCACGCCATCTTCAGCAGTGCTTACCCCAGTTCCTATCTCGATCTCAATCGGGAACACTCCTCTCTTCACAATCAAGTCGCAGTTGTCGATTCCACGTGCGTTCTCCTGCTTTGAGCGCGCCTTGCAATAAGCTTGTGACATCCATTGCAGCGTTACGGGTAAGGAATAACGCACTGTTTCGTTGTAGTAAAGCGAGTAGGCCATCACTGGAGAAGCCACAGTATTGTCCGACGTCCAATTTACATCCGACACAAACACACCAGCGAAATATGTCGTCGCATTCTCACGTGCAATCGCATCCAGCATGGCCTGCTCGGTCTGCGCGCTCTTGTCAAACGTAATCGGGTGAGAACTTTGCTCCAACTGCGCAACAATGTCCGCGACTGACTCTGTCACAGCTGACGCAGACGATATAAAGAACGAGGTTTCCTTGGCAGACGGCGCTAAACTCGTCACTGTCTCAATGGATCCACTAGACATTAGCAAGTGTTGAATCACAGCCATGAGGATCGCGAAAAACCCAAGCGGCCACACATACTGCGCAAATAAGGCCTTTTTGTCACGAGAAGCCATCTTCATACGCTTGATAATCAGTGCGCGAAGCTGCGAGATCGAGTATTCCCACCCTGGCAGTTTCCTGTCAATTCCGGTAGTTTGCCGGTTCATCTTTGACATGGATTTCGCGGCCTCCATTTTGGAACGCGCTGGGTTAACACTTTCAGAAGTGTCAATGTCCTCCACATCGTCTTTAGCGTGATAATAAACGTCCTCGCCCTCAGTCACTTTCACAAATACATCCTCCAAGTCAGTCGCTGCGATGGCGTAGCGCTTGATGGTCCCACCCTGCTTCATCGTTTCCAGCTCTTTGAAGAGCTCAGCAAAACGCCGCTCTTCTCCATCATTCAGCTGTACACGCGTCTCCCACTTGTTGTCACTCACTATAGTCGCATTCGGTACATACTTCTTAATCATAGTCATCAACAGGTCAGTCCACGCTTGGCGTCGTGGTCTTAGATGGCTGTGGTCGTCGTCCTGGTCGGCATCGTCACGATGCACGACCGTGAGTTTGTACCCCACCCCAAACCGATTCCGAAGAAACAAGCTGGAGCCGCAACATTTCAGCTTGCCGTTAGCGACAATTCCGATATTCTCGCACAAAGCTTGTGCTTCCTGCATCGAATGCGTGGTCAAGATCACGGCACGGTGGGTCACGGCACGTTTCAGGGCGTCCCACGTGTCCAATCGCGCTTTCAGGTCCATACCAGCGGTGGGCTCGTCCAGCAACAGCACGCGAGACGAATCCAAGAGCGCCAATACGAGCGACAGCTTGCGCTTCTGGCCACCTGATAGCGTTTTTGATAGCGCGTCGCGCTTCTCATCAAGCCCGAATTGCTGCAACTTACTGTGCCAGGTTTCCTCTGCGACAGTTTTAATTCCCATGGTGGCTTTCAGTGCGCACACCAACAACAAATGCTCCCAAACGGTCAAGTCATCGTACAGAATGTTCTGCTGGAAGCAAACGCTCAAACTTTGTCGTACCGCTTGTGGGTTAGTCGCTACGCTGATTGACCCACCCACGTAGGCGTCTCCACCTGTGGGCGATAGAATCCCGCTCAATATCGACAAAGTTGTGCTCTTTCCGGCTCCATTAGGACCCAGCAGTCCAAAAATCTCTCCCTTCCTAACACCAAACGATACGTTCTTCAACGCTACTTTCCCGTTGGGATACGTCTTCGACAGTGACCGCACAAAAAGTGAAGGCCGAAAGTACTGCAAGTACTCCGATAGAGACTGCTCGCGAAGAGTGTCGTCCATCCGTTCATCGACGCTGTCGGGGCCCATCTCAGTCAGCCGCACGGACTCGTCGTTTTCATTCTCATCCAAAAACGCCTTCGAATCAAAGTTTTTGGGGAACCAGAAGGACGGTTGGAATACAAAATACCACTTTTGCTGCACTCCATACGTGCGTGGAAACACGTTCTCCAAGTACCATCCAAGAAGCAGGTACCCTGCGCATTGGGCAGCCATCAGGCGGCAAGGTGTCGCTACCGTGCTCCACGTGACCTGTCTGTAGGCTGCTGTCACTGCATCGAATGCCATGATATCGTGCAACGAGGCCATGAACACCACCGGAGAGCTGATCCCATCCAGCACAGTCAACAACAACGCCAGTGACTCGGATGATGCGATCGCATCTTGGCCCACCAGCGACCGAATAAAAGTTCCAGCACTAAGGACGAAATACACCAGCGGAGCGCACGCTGCCGCCGTCTTTGTCTGATTGAAAATTGGCGTGATGGCAATGCCGAAAAGCAGCATGCTCGAGGCAAACGTCATCAAGAGCAGAAAGAAGTAGCCACTTCCTGCTGTCGTAGCAGCAAACATGCTGCCATTTAGCAGCCACGATCCAATAAGTGACACAACTGCCGAGGCCATGAAGTACAGCAAAAACCAGCTGATCAGGAGTGACATCGCCGGCAAGCCCATGATCATCAAATATTCCTTGAGCTGCTTCTCCTTCTCACTCACGACATCACGAATCAATCGCACGTACGGCCACAAGAACAAGTATGCCATGTAGAAAACAATATTGCTCTCCAGTGGGCCAGCAATAGTATTCGCGGGGCGGCCCGGCAGCACCGATACAGTCAAAGTGTCCAGCTCGTCACTTGATGCCGCCTTACTAATGAGGTTCGACAAGAACTGCTGAATTTCCGTCGAGAGGCCCCCTTTCCCCACTGCAATTCTGCACGCCGGAACACTTCGTCCCAATGGCGATTTCGCTGGAAAAGCGCTCCATTGGAGACCGCTAACTTCCAGCATCTTGTTCACAGTTTGGCAAATAATTTCCGGCGATAAGGAACTGATATCCAGCACTTGGTCATTGGAATAGCTGGTCGTATTCTCACGGATGAGCATGTTCAGTGACATTTGGAACGGGAGGATGTTTGGGAAATACATCGTGCCGTTGAACGTCAGATCTTTGGAGAAAAACTTGGTCACTTGGTCTTCCGCATCTTCCTCCGACGGATCCTTCATGTGTTTCTGGTAAAACAGCGCCAACAACTCCAGTGGATGCGAAACATCGTCTTCATCCCCTGACGTCGTTCTTCTCACGTCCAAACCCGCGTAAATGTTCAATCCGCTTTTTTTCGGGAACTCCAGCAACACTTGATCTGCTTCTTCGTTCGACAATGTTTCATCGAATGGAATTGTCTTGGTTTTCTCCACGAAACTAGAAATCCCCAACTCGCTGGCTGCAGGGTATTGTCTACAAACATTAACAACAATTATACAGTTATTAATAGTTAGCCCACTATTATTAGACAATTAATAGATTGTCAATCACAAACTTTACCTATCGAGGTATTGCAGAAACAATTGCGTGTCTTTCCGTTCCAAAATTGCAAGACTTTGGTTGCTTTTCCCCAAAAGTAACGGCAACGCGGCGAGCAGCAATGTCGCAGGTTCGTTCTTCACTTGGTTCGTGGTGACTTGTGAAAAGTCTTCTGTAATATTGTCATCAAATGTCGTCATGGCTCTCTCGGCCTGCACCGCGTCGTGGTCGTCATGGTCCAGAGCGTGGCGCATCCCCTCGAAGTCGACGAGGCTTCCTCCGGGCGTCGCCAGCTGCGCGTTGTACTCGCAGAGCTTCTGGATGAGCAGCAGCAGCAGCCCCAGGGGGATGACGATGTCTGTCACGAGCGCGGGGAACAGCCAGCGCTTGCTGCTGCGCCCTTGGTTGAAGCGGCTCTCGCGCTGCTTCACACGCCAGTTCTTCCAGAGCAGCACGCGCACGTTGCGCCACATTCCTGCCATCTCTTCAACTGGCAGACCAACTGACGGGAGGGGCGAGAGTCTCGAGATGGCGTGTGCCCAAGTCCAGCAGGATTCTGGGCGGGATGGGAGACCAAGCTGCCGGCTGACTCGGCATTGGTACAATAGTAATCGTGCTGTACCACTCCGAATTGAAGCCCCACGAGGCCTCTAATTGAAGTTACATATACTCCAGTAAATACGATTCGTAACACCGTGTTGTACGAATCGTCGAAGTACACTTCACACCTCTAGATAGGACGAGTTTGATTAGTTGAGAACTGTAACTCGCAAGACGCCCAATCACTATTTCCATTGTGGCGGCGTCAATGTAAGGATTTCCAGGTCTCTCTTTTCTCCTCTTTCTCTCTGCCTAGACGCGCGTTGGGTGCGTTGAAGCTCTCATGTTCATTCCGCAATTCGCGAGCTCAATGGCAAGCCACTAAGCAACTACCTATCCAGACAAACCATGACCAAGATGGATGTCCGTCAAGTGCCAATCGTTGACATCAGAGCCCTCATGGCGTTCCGTACCGATGCTGAAGTAGACGCCGCGCTGCGTGGTACCAAGGACGAGGCACTCAGCAAGACCATTGAGGAGGTCCGTGCTGCTGCTAGGGAGTGGGGCTTCTTCTACATCGCCAACCACGGGCTGCCGGAGCAGGAGGTGGCCAAGCTCCAGGAGGTCGTGCGCTCTTTCTTCCGTCTACCAAAGGAGACCAAACGCACCGTCCGACGCACCTCTACCAACTCGCGTGGATACGTTGAAGGGGAACTCACGAAGAACAAGACGGACTGCAAAGAGTGTTTCGACTGTGCTGGGGCCAATGAAGACGGCCCTGCCGACGACAAACACCAACGTCTGGGAAGTGATGAGAACCAGTGGGTGGGTGAGGAGACTCTGCCGGGTTTCCGCAACGAAATGGCAAGGTATTTCAACAAGATGGAGTACATCGCACGTCGTCTGCTCAAGGTGTTTGCCGTGGCGCTAGGTGAAGAGCCCGCATTCTTCGACCAGTTTTTTTACGGTGACAACTCGAGTCACATGCGACTGAACCACTACCCCGCGACTGAAGACTCGGAGAAGACCATGGGCGTGTACCACCACACGGATGCTGGCGCACTCATCATTCTGCTTCAAGATGATGAGGTGGCATCGTTGCAGGCATTCCACTGCGACTCTCAGACATGGACTAACGTGCCGCCGCGCAAGGGCACTTACACCATAAACATTGGCGACATGGTACATGTGTGGTCCAACGACCAGTTCGTTGCGCCGCTGCACCGCGTGCTCGCTAATGGTGGGGCTGACCGCTTCTCGGCCCCGTTCTTCTACAACCCGTCGTACAAGGCCCAAGTGGAGCCTATCGTGGTGAAAACTGGTGATGAGGCCAACTATCGCCCACTGAGCTGGGGTGAGTTCCGTCTGAGGCGCTACCAGGGCAACGTCACCGACAAGGGCAAGGAGATCCAGATTGGTGACTACAAAATCCACGGTCCCATTGACATTGCCAATTCGTAAACAACAAGCACACTGGAAAAAAGGTGTTGCAGTATTGTGTGTGACGAAGTGGTCGATAAATTAACACAAAACAATACGTTGTTGCTTTCGTTAATAGGCATACTCAGGAACAAGAGCTATGGATACGCTAAAAAAATCCTATTTGATGCTCTCGTGGCAAATTAAAGGTAGATATCGGTTCGTCCAAGCATCACGAATCGTGGCATCTCGCAGTCATGTTCGTTCGCCCATGCCCTATGAATTGGCAACATCAATGGGGCCGTGGATCTTGAAGTCGCCAATCTGGTTCTCCTTGCCCAAGTCGGTGTGGTTGCCTTGAGCACGCGCCATGATGTACTCGGCAAAACTAAACGGACGATAGTTCGGCACGTTGCCTCCCTTCACCACAATGGGCTCCACCTGCACATTGTACGCCGGGAGGTAAAAGAATGGAGCGGAGAAGCGACTGGCCTTGTCGCTCGCCAGCACACGATGCAACGGCGCCACGAACTTGTCATTCGACCACACTTGCACTAGATCACCAGTGTTAATAGTGTATGTGCCCTTACGTGGTGGCACATTGACCCACTTCCCCGACTCTCGATGCAGCACTTGCAGTGAAGCCACTTCGTCATCTTGCAGCAAAATGGTAAGAGCGACCGAGTCCGTGTGGTGATAGACACCCATGGTCTTGTCCGGCTCGGGGGCTACAGGGTAGTGGTTCAGTCTCATTACACTGGGATGGTTCCCTTGGAAGAACTGGTCGAAGAATGTCGGATCTTCGCCCAATGCAACAGCGAACAATTTCATTAGGCGACGCGAGATGAACCCCATCTTCGCGTAGTAAGATTGCATCACGTAGCGGAAGCCTGGCAGAGTCTCTTCGTCCAACCATTGGTTCTGCTCTCCTCCCAATCGTTCGCTACTGTCTATGGGCGGGTGATCCTCGTGGGCGCCAGTGAAGTCGAAACACTCCTTCCAGTCCGTTTTGTTCTTGGTGAGCTCACCCTCCACGTACCCACGGGCGTTCGTAGCGCAACGAGAGATGCTGCGCTTGGTCTCCGCTGACAGACGGAAGAAGGAGCGCATTGTCTCCCGGAACTTGTCCATCTCGACTTCGGGCTGCCCGTGGTTGGTGATGTAGAAGAAGCCCCACTCACTGGCAGCAGCGCGTACGTTCTCGATGATCTGGTGAAGAGCGTCGTCATTGGCGTCACGAAGCGCAGCGTCCACTTCGGCATCAGTGGCGAGCGCCATGAGGGCTCCGATATCGACAACTGGAACTTGGTGGACGTTCATCTTTGGAGATTGAAGAATGAGGAAGGAGAACACGCGACCTTTGGCACTGAAAAGTAGCCATTTGAAGCCATTGAAGAAATGTTGACAGTGTGACTAAGGTACGCCGTTTTGTGGTCCACCTGATGCAACGACACGTTGCGTTACATTTTCAGCTTGAAAAAAATCTAGACCCTTTGCTTCGGTGAAGCACCATCATCCATTGATATTGCTCGTATATATTAACAGTGGGGTCCTTCCAACGGCGCAAAACATACTTTGGACACCGTTCTTCACTCAAGCTTCAACGTTAGAGAGGTATCCATGAGTTACATGTAGCAGCGGACTGTTGAGTTGAGAGCGTGGCCGCAAGCAAACGGCGGCAAGTCGAACGGCCGTATAATCGAAAGGCAAGTGCGGCACGCAGACCTCATAGCGAAAGCTGAGATCCAAGGCGGCAGCTCGTGCAATGTCGTCGTCGTCGCCTCGTCCTCACTTGCGCGTCTGTCGGTGAAATGCCTTGCCAATCCACCCCAACCACGCTGTCTTCCATCAAGAGTTTATACGTATGCAAAGACCATCAATGAAAGTCGTGCGCCGTTCACGTGCTCGACTGATGTTGCAGTCGACTATCAATAGAACAAGTTGCTCGACCAATCTGTCGTATTTCCCTTAAGTGATGTTCACCATGCATTACTGAAGGTATCCCTAATTCAGTACATGTAGTGCCTTGCGATGGCTCCAAACACCAACAGAGCAATGTGAACAGGAGTTCCTCCCCATCCTAGCGAAACGAGGTATCACGTCACTGCCAATAGCAGTCAAGACAGCACCCAGTCTTTTTCACACCGAGACCTCACTCTCGACGACTGGTGCGATGCCACGACGGACGTGAGACTTACCCATGGGCATTGGCTGGACTTCAAGAGATTACACTTCAGGCGCGCTCACAATCTCGACAATCGCCGCGCCAAGTTTTTACACTGTAGCGCTCTAAAAATACAGAACCTGCCGAACAACACGACAAGCATTGATATCCATGGAGCCGCCGCACTGCGGTCACCTTGGTTCTCTATTCATGTCGTCCAGCTGGACCCTGAGATAAAAGTGCTCGCCAATAGCGACGATAGGCAAGCTAAATTTGGCTCGTCTCTATTGTAGCACGCTGAAGATCCGAAAGGATCCCAGTCTTCGCGTCAAACCTATCAATAGCGGTCGGAGACCAGCACCACAGCGCTGCTGTCTGGCATGACACTCACTTCTCATTTAGCTCATTCTCGCTTAGCCGTGAATACATCGTCCGACCAGCAGCTTGTCGGCCAATACCCTCCCAACTCTTACCAACCTACTACCCATCACCACTAAAACATTCACGATGGTGCGTGTCTTCCTGGCTCTTGGCGGCTCCTTGGCCGTGGCGGCGCACATGGCGGTGACCATGGCCACCAGCGTGTCTTTCGTGAACGACTGCGCCTACGACATCAGTCTCTACGACAACAGCGCGACTGAAACCATCGCGGCGGGCGGCTCCATGTCGCGCGAGCTGGCCGACGGCTTCAGCGGCATGTTCCGCAACGGTACTGGCACCGATGCCACGCTGGCCCAGTTCGCTGTCAGCGGCGGTAAGGCCTGGTACGCCATCAGCACCGTGCCCCCTGGAGCGGGCAACTGCACGAGCTACGCGGACTGCGCCGCCACCACGGGCAAGTCCGGCTACAACGTGGCCATGTCCGTCACCCCCGACGTCGGTAGCACGGCCGTGAACGCCGAATGCGTGGCCGTGACTTGCGAGAGCGCCGACTGCGACGGTGCCTACCTGTACCCGACGGACACCACCAAGCTGCACAACTGCCCCGATGGTCTCGCAATCGAGGTGGCCTTCTGCCCGAACGGATCGTCGAACACCACGGCCGCCACAGAAGCCCCCGTTTCCACGACGGCTTCCCCTGTCGTCTCGACGGAGGCCCCGGTTGGTGCCACGGAGGCTCCGGTTGCTACGACTGAGACCCCAGTTGTGACGACAGAGACTCCGGTAACGACGACGGAGGCCCCGGTTGCGACAACGGAAGCCCCGGTTACCACCACGCCAACGGCAACGGCAACAACCGCTACGGTTGCGTCGGACGCCGACTACTCGGCCGGTGTTGTGACTACGGAGTCGTCTGCCTCAGCTAATGCCTCGTCGAGCACCACCACCACCACCAAGACGTCGAGCGGCTCCACGGGGGACTTCTCGAGCGCTACCATCAGTTCTAGCTTCGTGTACAGCGACGCGAACGCTGGCTCTGCTGCTGGCACCTACGGCAAGGTGACGGAGATGGCGTCGTGCACGACCGAGGATGTTTCGGTGACGGACCCTGTTGGCCCGATGAGCGAAGAGGTGTCCATGGTCTTCCGTGGCCCCATGAACATCTACAACATTGCCGTGTTCTCTAGCTCGTCCGGCAGCGCCTGGGCCAAGGTATCGTCCTACAGCCAGAACGGCACTCAGGATAACATGGTGTTCATGAACAACCTGAACATCGACTACACTGGCGCGAACTCGAGTCCGCAGGGTTACTCGACGGCTGACGGTACGGCTACGGCTACCGAGTCGACCACCTTCGGCGGCACTTTGGCGGATGCCTCTGACACGTCGGTCACTGGCGGCGGTCCTTGCGTGTCTACCGGTTGCGAGGTAAACATCATGACGGAGACCAACTGCGCCGACGAGGACGGCTGCATCGGCTACTACGACGACATGGGCTTCCACGGCTGGGATGGCGGCATGAAGATGTTCGTGACCAAGGTCGAGATGCCTACGGGATCAACGGCCAACCTGCCCGCTATCTGGATGCTGAACGCCCAGGTTGTGCGTGCCAGCCAGTACGGCTGCAACTGCCGTGGCTCAGGTTCTGTGGGCGGCTGCGGTGAGCTCGACATTGCCGAGGTCATCGAGACTAACACGGCCCAGGACAAGGTTTCGACGCACTACTACTTCTACGACGGCAGCGTGTCCCCCGGCGGCGACAACTATGCCGCGCGCCCGACCGACTCGGCTGTGACGTACGTGACCATCATCGACAACTCGAGCACGGGCATCATCAAGATCATCGAACTGGGCGGCGACGACTTCGACTTCGACGTGGACTCGGTCTCCGCCGACACCGTGTCGACGTGGCTGTCTGCCTCGGTGGAGAACCTGCTGAGCTAAGTGGAATGGCATATTCGCGGCCTTGCAATGAATGTTGGAATCATGTGGCAGGACCAGCAGAGGATGCCACTGAGTGGGTATGGCTACTTCATCCAGCTTACATGTTAGACTAAATGTTGTCGCTCCCCGCGCGCGCTGGAGATAATACGATAGCAGTGTTACTCGACGGTGTTCGCCCGATAGCGATGTAGGTCGCTGCGCCCTAATTAATATGCACGTGAAAACCCATTTGCTTCAAAATACATGTTCTACGTTGATGCGCAGCGCTGCCTCCTTGTTGGCTGTGTGCAAGTTCAGCCATTATACTCGAAGCGAACCCCGTTCTGCGATCTGTAGCACTACATGTACATGTACTTGTCGACGTGCGTTGCACACAAGGTCAATCGACGATAAGCCATTGCATATCTGCGAGGAACTATCGCCGCATGAAGTAGCTGCGTCGCTCCGTTGTAGTTTTAGTCTTCGGCGTCACCGTGTTGTGATACCTATGCAGTCTGCCCAGCAATGCCATTGGTGATGCCCATCCACCGTATTGTAATACCGGTACTGTAAGCACTTTGGTGCTAGAGCAAAAGCAGAGCAAAGTGCGAGTAAAACCGCGAGATCCCATGTTGAAGCGGGCGGCAACGCTACGACGAACAAGCTCGAGTGGATCTTGCAGTCCACCCATGGGCTCTCGTCATGCCCCACAGCCCAGCGATATGGTGGTGAAAGCAACGCTTTATCGCGCGACGCAGCGGCCAATCTTTCCTACATTTGCAACTCGTCATGGCAAATGATGCGTGCTGATCAACGATAGACTGACTGGCTGAGCAAGGAGCGGTACTCGCTCTTGGTCTGTAGATGATAAATGTAACTGGGAGACTTTGTCGCCACTAGGGACACAATGCGCACGAACAACAACGAGCTGCCCGCCAGGCGTGCCGACCGTGCCGATCATGCTGGCAAATCAGCCCCGGAATGGCTCCTGTGGGATCTCTTTCGTACAGTGAGGCCGCTTGGTCACCTCGGTGGCCAGTGGCTTGTCACTCCAAACGGATCACCGCCCAGCAAAACTATCAGTTAGCGAAGTCACCTCGCGGGACGGACGAAAGCGACGCACGACGACAGGCAACACACAACATTACATGTAGGCCCCGTTACATGTACAGTACTTCTACACTAAGTTAGTATGATACTTGCACGCAATGAGTAGGCACTGGAATTTCATCCACGAGCAAGTCAAGCTGCCATCATATGGGCATTTTGGTGTTGCAAGTGGCGACTTGCAGTCGCGTGTGACTCTGACGTAAAGTCTGGTGCTGATGCGTTTGGCACGCACATACTGAAAGCAAGATGTCGGGAGTCGGAAACAGAGTGGTACGACCGGTCACCAACGGCGCAGTCATTGCAACACAACTTGGTGCACTGCACTCAGTGCACTGACATTGCTGTGCCCGCCAGATGGTGATGGCGTCTATGGCCCTCGAGCGACAAGCGCCTGAGATAAGCCGCTCGCCGACGTGAGCGTGGCCACCACTGCAATGATACGCCGTCGCCACGATGTGCATGGCATCCGTCTGTCGTGCCGTCCGAGCGTCTCCATAAGTGCCGATCGAGGTGTCTGCTTGCTCTGCTACTGCTCCGGGTGTGGGTGAACCAAGACAATGCCGGCGCCGCTCCATCCCATTCCGCAATTTGCCGACTTGGCCTCACATCCGATCGTCGCCAATCTTCTTCCCAATGGTTAAGGTCTTCCTCGCCTTGAGCGCCGCGCTGGTGATGGTCACCCCCGTGGCCGCCTCCGTGTCCGTGAGCTTCGTCAACTCGTGCTCGTACGCGATCAGTCTGTACGACAACAGCAAGACGGAGAGCATTGCGGTCGGCAGCTCTACCAGCCGCGACCTGGCCAGCGGCTATAGCGGCATGTTCCGCGACGGCACGGGCGACGAGGCCACGCTGGCCGAGCTCTCCGTCACGGACGGCTACACCTGGTACGACATCAGCGCCATCCCGCCAGGAAGCGGCAGCTGCTCGTCCTACGAGGCCTGCAAGGAGCTCACGGGCAAGTCCGGCTTCAACGTGGCCATGAGCATCGCACCCGACACAAGCTCGGCCACCTCGGTCTCCAGCTCGTGCGCGACGGTCACCTGTGAGAGCGAGGAGTGCTCGGACGCCTACCTGTACCCGTCGGACGACAGTAAGACCCACAGCTGCCCGGACACGCTCCCGTTCACCGTGACCTTCTGCCCCGGCGGCTCCAGCTCAACGACCACCACGTCGTCCTCGGCCACGCAGTCGACTAGCCAATCGACCACGACAACGTCGGCTTCGGCCGCCACGACGGCAGCCCCGAAAGTTCAGAGTGACTACGAGTCGGGCACTGTGGCCACTTCGTCGGACAGCACGACAACGGCCCCACCGATCAGCTCGTCTACGTCTACTTCGACATCAACGCAAACTTCGACTTTTACCTCAACGACGACGACTTCGACTGGCAGTGCCGCTTCGTTCTCAAGCGCCACCATCAGCTCCAGCTTCGTGTACAGCGACGCGAACGCTGGCTCTGCTGCTGGCACCTACGGCAAGGTGACGGAGATGGCGTCGTGCACGACCGAGGATGTTTCGGTGACGGACCCTGTTGGCCCGATGAGCGAAGAGGTGTCCATGGTCTTCCGTGGCCCCATGAACATCTACAACATTGCCGTGTTCTCTAGCTCGTCCGGCAGCGCCTGGGCCAAGGTATCGTCCTACAGCCAGAACGGCACTCAGGATAACATGGTGTTCATGAACAACCTGAACATCGACTACACTGGCGCGAACTCGAGTCCGCAGGGTTACTCGACGGCTGACGGTACGGCTACGGCTACCGAGTCGACCACCTTCGGCGGCACTTTGGCGGATGCCTCTGACACGTCGGTCACTGGCGGCGGTCCTTGCGTGTCTACCGGTTGCGAGGTAAACATCATGACGGAGACCAACTGCGCCGACGAGGACGGCTGCATCGGCTACTACGACGACATGGGCTTCCACGGCTGGGATGGCGGCATGAAGATGTTCGTGACCAAGGTCGAGATGCCTACGGGATCAACGGCCAACCTGCCCGCTATCTGGATGCTGAACGCCCAGGTTGTGCGTGCCAGCCAGTACGGCTGCAACTGCCGTGGCTCAGGTTCTGTGGGCGGCTGCGGTGAGCTCGACATTGCCGAGGTCATCGAGACTAACACGGCCCAGGACAAGGTTTCGACGCACTACTACTTCTACGACGGCAGCGTGTCCCCCGGCGGCGACAACTATGCCGCGCGCCCGACCGACTCGGCTGTGACGTACGTGACCATCATCGACAACTCGAGCACGGGCACCATCAAGATCATCGAACTGGGCGGCGACGACTTCGACTTCGACGTGGACACCGTATCGGCCGATCAGGTGACGGTGTGGGTCGAGGCATCGGTGGAGAACCTGCTGAGGTAAGCAAGCAACTGCGTCCGTAAGCGGAGCTTTATGGTGTATTGCAGTGTCGTGTGGCATGGTGGCGTGGCCCCTCGCTGGTTGCGACTAATAGATGAAGTGGTCATTGCACAAACTCGCCTGCGGTCATGTTTTTAGTAACTTGATATCTATACAACGATTTTGACTTTACTGGTGGGCATTTTTACATCGACATCAATTTTTGCTTTCAACACAAAACTTTGCTAGGTACTGCGAAATGGTCAGATTTGATCTACTTACTGCGCTTACGCTCGGATACTCGTCCCGCGGCGCATTGCAGAGCATGTAGATGTCATGGTCACGATCTCCGAGGAATCAAAGTTCTGACTGAAGCTCCCTTGCACGACATTTTGTTGAGTGACGCTATCTCCCGCAACAATTCCCTGAGCAACGTTGCCACTTCCTTGAGTGGTGCTTCCAGACGAAGTCTGGAGTGGACCAACACCAAAGTTGTCGGGTGATTCTGACAATTGAGCGGCCTTACCAGGCGTGTACCCCGTGATCTCCTTGTACTGCTTCACCGTCTCCAACGCCCGCTCTCCATTCACCGAATCGAACGCACCACTCTTCTCAACCGTGTTGGCAGGACACGCCCGTCCCAACGACGCACTGCAGTCGCCTGTCGTCGAAATATTCGCTTCCTTAGCGTCGGCTTGCATGGGCTTCACGGTGTCCTCGAAGTAGTTGCCTTCCGCCAGCACGAACGCGTTTGTCCCCGGCTCGAACGAGTGGCCCGAGTTGTCGGCCCAGTAATTGTTGGCGATGTGCGCCACGACGTTCGCACCGTCACTCGACGCGCCGACGATCTTCGGAGACCGTCCCGACGTCGAGTGAACGTAGTTGTTGAGGAAACTCACGCGCGTAGTGGTGCCGTCCAGAATGAAGCCCCAGTAGTGGCGACCGTCACACGAGCTGGACCAGTCTGTGCGGCCGTCGAAGTCCGAGTTACTGATCGTGAGACTCTCGACACCGGCAAACCCACTCACGAACATTTGCCGCCCGACGCGCGAGATCTTGACGTGGTCGAGCCAAGTGTTCTTCATGGCTCGATCCTCGGTGCCCTGCAGGTAGATGGCATCTCCTCCCCAGACGTACTGCGGGTTGAGCTCCGTGACGTGGATGTTCTGGATGATGGTGTTGTCTCCGTCGAGTCAGAGGCCTTTGCCCTTCAGGACGCCGGTTTGGCCGACTCCGCGTAGAGTCTTGTTGCTCTTGACGGTGAGTGCGTCCTTGGAGGCCTTGTCGTACGTAATGTCCACCTTGACTTGCTGGTCTCAGCCACCTGTCTTGGTGAGCGTGGTGTCGCACGGGAAAAGGATTACGTCCTGACCTTTGAAGCCGTTCTTCTTGGCGAGGCAGTCGGTGTTGGACTTGGGTCGGCATCCCGTCTCGGTGGTCGTTCCTTCCGTGCCGAGGAAGTCGAACTCCTTGTCGAGCACGACGACGCGTGGTTTGTCGTCATTCAGGAACGTCTTGAGTTCTTCGATAGTCTTCGGGTAGTCCGGTGTAGTGGTTCCTCCACCGGTGGTGCCGGCAGCGAATCCTGGCGCGTCTCCAATGGCTAACGCATGGACGGCTGAGTGGGCAGCTAGAAGTGCCGCGATGACTGCAGTTTGGACGAAGTGATAGCTCACTCGCATGCTTGTCGGGTCTCTGTAGGAAAGGTGGGCTTATTAATTGCAGCGTGCTCCCCCGAAAAATAAAGACTACAGTATGTAGAAGCGGTGTTCAGTACATGTAGCAGAATTACGCGTCCCGTGCTCGAACAGAAAAAGTAACTTTACCGACTTTGCTCATGAGGAATTACCTTATCTAAGTGAATTTGTACTTATGCATGAGAACAGATGCTCCCATCAGAGAAGTACTACGAAGTACTTCTGTTAATTAGGGCACGTGTTGCTGCTCCAGACTGGATGTGCACATTAGCCTTCCTAATGTGCCCGATTCGTCTTGTTTCTGCGTTTGTATACCTGTATAGTGCACACGTTCGGATAAATATGAGTTGTAGGACACTAGAAAACTATCACCCTGCTCGCGCTNTATGTTTGTCGGATAAATGTATAAAAGGAGATGCTCTAGTCTGGAGCAGCAACCACTTTCTCTGTTAAGTTCGCACGCACTCCAAGTGCGAACACCAACTCATGATTGTCGAACTCTGCGACCTGAAGGTTGGCAGGCTACTCCAGCGCAGGCCTCGCACCTGCTGGAAGTGTTTGCTAATACTTTCGGCCTATTTAGAGATCAAACCCTTATTAAGATTTATTTTTGTTTATTAATAGCCTCTTACTCGGATTATTTAGTTCCATCAACCCTACTTTAGAGTCAGTTTATACTGACGATTAGCGTCGAATCTGTTTGACAAATCAGCAACGCCACCGATTTATATTAAAAAAAAGCCAGAATGTCGGGTTTCAAATCGACATTCGGGGCTTAAAACTGTTGCGAGTCCGAGGGAGTCAAGGGCAACTACGATAACAGGGGCAGTCGTTGCAGTGATATGCTTAGGTGTCTAGCAAATGGAAGCGTAGTATACTCTGAAGTGGCCTTAAGGACTGGTGTTTGTCTAAATATCGCTATTTCAAGGCACGATGGCCGTGGCTGAGTGCGTCTCCTAGTTAGATTTAAGCTAATCCGCCTGGGTCGAACACTCACCTTTATTATCCTAACACATTCTATCACTGCTTTATTGAATTGGAAATCTGTTTTAGATAACCAACCCGGCCTAAATGGGCGTTGATATTTAGACCGCGTATCACAAAGCTTGCAGGCTGGGGCAGGTTGGTTGGGACGAAAATGATTGGAGAATGAACTCTACGCGTGTAGGTCTAGAAACTCGGACTGCGTCCTAGAAAACGACAGGCGTCTGAAACTACGCATCACATCCCTAACCCCAACAGGGCCAAAGTTAAGGACAAAGACTAGGACCAAAAGTTAGAGCCTTGCGTTGGTAATACCGGTAGATGCGAGGGTGGCTTCAGCTCTGCAGGTGTCCAATTGTTCGTGAAGGCTTGGCGCACTATTTTGGTTGCTTGCAGTGAGATTCTTTGAGAATGTAGGGCAGCTGTGTGTGTATACACGGTATCATACCCATGCCAGATCCGAGCCTTGAGTAGTTCTTTGTGATGATTTACCGACACATCGTTCAGATCATCAAAATAAGATACCCACCACCTCCAGATTCCTTGCAAATAAAGCGCTGCCCCAATGCTCCAGCAACTGTCAGCTATCTGCGTAACTCCCACCGTAATTTTTCTTGGTCGACCGTATTTAGAAATGAGAAGATCTTGCCCATCAAGTCCCATACCCCCGGTGGCACCGCCCTTAGTTGTAAAGCAAATATGTCTGATTCCGCCGTTGCCATCGATCATGTACCGGTATTACCGTACTGGACACATACTTCGTACTTTCTCGTGAAATAGTATGTGGCAGTAACCACTCCGATTTCACGTCATCAATGGTTACTTTCACCATTGGCCATCAATGATACATGTAACACGTCATTGATGCAACGAAAAGTCACCATTGGTGATGAGACTTTTCGTTGAATGCTTACGTTTGGGGGTTTCAATTGCGTCGCCACCGCAAAGAAGCTCGACGCACCCGTTGTGCTCTGCGGTCACCTTAGGACCGTCAGAGTTACGGCCGCATTTTACTGGGACTTCCATTTAACAGGACATGCCGGTAAGAAGAGACGATATAAAGGTGGTCGGTCGGTCGGGAATTTCCCATAAATCCGCTTGACACGTCTAAACGATTCAATACCACCACCGCATATCGATGAAAAGTTCTTGGTGTGAATTTTGTAGCCAATCAAACAGTGTTTGGACTGGGTAGCTCAAATTTGAAAAATGGCGCAAAGTCTGTAGGGCGGATGTCACACGGGATATAGTTGGAGACACCTCTGAAAACGTATGATAGATTTGATTTGAGTATTGACACCTTTAAAAAATAATAAGTACCACCATGTATCCAGATTTGGAGCTGGTCCACGAAACGACCGACCAGGCCTTTGAGCGCCAATATCTTCACCATTAGTCGCTCGACGCCTGTCTATTGGGACTCTAATGGTTACAACGATGCGCAATAAATTTTCCGCCGGATTTTGCATAACCACGTTAGGATTGCCTATTTTAATTTCCGAGCCAAATCTCAGAGACATGGATACATTTATACCTGGTTTTAGTGTGGAAGGGGTGAACGTCCCCTCTTCTTACAAGCATGTCCTGTTAATGCGTAAACATTTCCTTGGAGAAATGCGTCGATTGGCACAGCAGTTAGCGGTCGGAACACAGGCAATGAGGTGTAGCTCGATCACGTATAAATGCTTGCAGTCGCCCCGTCGCGTGATCAAGCAGGACGAAGAGCGCATACATGTATGTTCAGTGCGTCTTATGGAGTGGCGAACCGATTCCTGGTACACAGAAAATGGAGTGAACTAGAGATTGCTCCACGCGGCCACTTCAGTGTACATGTAGGAGGCTTGTAGCTTTTATATGTATGAAAGGTCACAGAGTAAAGCATCATAAATGAATTAGCCAGAGTTAGTGTACTCCGCACACATGTTTGTGAGTCGGACTACACACTAACTGACTGTAAGTGATGTTTGCAAACGTGTTAGTCTGTTTGTCATTCATCATAGAGCTACAATTCTAAACGGCAGCTACCATGTCTTCATTACTCGCATTCTCCACTTTGTCGTTCGTGTTCGCGCTATCATCGGCTTCTAAGGCTAGCATTGAATTGAGTTGGTTGGTGGCGATGTCTGAGCTCGTGTCAGCCAGCATCACTGGTAGCCAGCTAGTCAGAGTGCTTAGTAAGATGAAGCTTCAAGCTGAAGCAATGAGAACGGCCTAACTCCACCAACGTGTTAGCTATATTTGCTATACACTAACAAACAGTTGGCAAACAGTAGTGTTAGTTGTACAGTTAACGTTTGTGCGAACACTAACCAGAGTACATGTGCCAGCATTTGGCAAGGTCAATCAATATCTGGCTACCGGCAATTCCGTTTTGCAGAGATGCTAAATGTTTGGAAAGCATTGGCATGGTGAGCTAATTCAACTGGGAAGTGTTGACTTGTGGTAAGTGCGGTTATTACTGTACAAGTACCTCAGTAGGACACCGTTCCTTTACACAATGCTCCTTGTCTGTGTACGCTTGCCATCGATAACGCTGTGTCGTCAGGTATTAGCAACGGTAGCCAGTGTACAGTATGGGACTGTCCAATTCGCGATCAATGAACCTCCCTTACTCAATATGGCTCGTGGACACATTTGTTATCAAGTATAGCTAGTTGACCATCCTAGGGCAGATTACGTACTGTCCACTCACTATGTAGTATGTGCATGTAGCTCCAAACACTGCCAAAGTGCTCTCCACCAGCCCGTGAGTGCTGGCTTCATTTTCAGACTTGCTCAAGAGCCCAACAATGGCGCCTCGTGAGTTGACTGCCCCTTGCAAGTCCCCAGTTAGTCTAACCTACGAGTAAAAGAAGACAATTTGTTTGTAGCGGGACTTCTCCCCCCTTAGGCAAAACTGACTGAACGTGCTGCACGCGACTTCGAGCTGAAAAATGCTCCAGCCCAAG
>LGSN01000669.1:0-26104 GCA_001314375.1 Phytophthora podocarpi | reverse complement strand
ACTTCAAAGAGCGATGACCCAAAGTAGGAAGATAGCAAACAGATAACATAAACAGAGTTCGTTTTGCCAAGAAGTACACAAGTCGCTTCCGCCAAGTGCGGGAAGTGCCCGAGCCGAAGACAAGCTGCCCAGACGACAAGAATTCCTGGGGGCCCGACGCGAAGGACTTCAGTGGTAGTGCCGGAGACGCGAGAACCGGTGCTGAACTCTCGTAAGATTCAAGTCCGTTCAAACGAGTACCGGTAGTTCGCGCTCCGGGTTGATACGTTTGTTCCATATCCTAGTTGAGGTGTTTGCTTAGCACGAACACCCCATTTCATATTACCCTGCGATTTTAGGAGGTAGTAGCAGTCACCCCTAAGATTTGATTGATATATTGCTGTGTGTTAGGAAGTGTATTAGTTTGCACATTTTCCCCTAGTAGAGGGTGGTTCGCGTGAGGAAGAGTTTATCCAGGATTGGCCAGTATTCTGAGTGGTTAAGACTCTAAGCGAGACTGGCGAAAAGACCCACTGCGCAGTGTCTATACGAATAGTAGCGGCTGCATATTAATGTAAAATTCTGTTTATATTTGTATTGGTTATCTGAGTGAGATCTTCCCCGTGGTCTAACACTCTCAAGCTGTACACCAGTGCCTCAACCAGAGTGGAGTAAGGCACGAAGTACTCTGCTGCACCTGATTCGTGTAGAAAACAACTCATNCCCCCCCCCCCCTGCTGCATCTGCGTTAACGCCAGTACCAGCAACAACTGTCGGTTTGTCGGCGGCAGCAGTAGCAGAAGTCATGGCGGATTCGGTGACCTCAGTTGAGAGCATCGAGGCGACGATGACACCTGAACGTCCACCAATAGCAGATAAGGGTGGGGGACAGGCTGCTCAATCATCTATCGTTCGAAAGCGGAAGCAGACAACGGAAAATACATCCCGGAAACGCCGGCGTGGTGTTCTTCAAGACGACGGCGATGGTGGCAATGAGGTAAGTTGTGTTGTATACACCCAACGTAAGCAGATTTTGTGGAACACGTATCCAACATAACATCTAACATAATCTTCTGTGTGGATGTCCGTAGGCACAATCAAACAACGACAGTGAAAGTGACAGCAATGGAGCCGACGACCCGTATTCAATACCTGCATGTGCCATAGACACAAATCGAAACTTGATGGATGAAGGAGCCGACCTTCGCGAAGAGCAAGAAGTCTAAGACGACGATGTTGATAGCTGGTAAGGAGATTGGGCATTAGAGCGCTAACTGATGAGGAGTCAGGCGAAGAGCAAGAGGAGTTACCTGACTCGATTTGGCCGCCCGCTGCCAAGGACAAGAATATGATTTCATCTATGAGAGTAAGTGGTTGGGAATACGGTACGGTATGTTGGATATATCCAACGTAAGGATTCGTGACTCACCTTATATCCAACATTAGGTATAACATAATTGTTGTTGTTGTAAAAATGGCTGTAGACACACCCAAGTTTGGTCCAGGCCTCAAGTACGAAGATCTCTATGATGGCCCATATGGACCAAGTGACAGCATACTGGGTGTGACAGAGGACCCGTTGGCTCTGTTATTTTTCTTCATGCGATCAAAACGCTGGGCTCAGATTGCTGTTGAGTCCAATCGCTAGCATTCACAGTCAATTCCGCTGCGCGCCCAGATGATTCGCTCCCAGCAGCGCCGGAGTGGTTCTGACAGTGGCGATATTCGCTGTCTGACTGGGGTTGCTGATATTGAGGCATGGAAGATTCTATGAGTTGTAGCACTGTTGATAGGATGGATGCTTGCGCCTATTCGTAAATGCATCGTGGCGTACTGGGCGCTTAAAAAAATATTGCTCTGCCAGCCAATCGGTTTGGCCAGTTCATGGCCAAGAACATATCCTTCCGCATCACGGGTTATCTACATTTTCGAACAACGAATCACCTGAAGCTCGACTGGATTGCGCCTGGAAGATTCGTCCCGTCATAAATGTGTTGCAGCGCACGTCTGCCCGTTGCTATAGGCCGCCCCTTGCCATCAGCTTCGACGAGACAACGTTGCCTTCGTACTCTCACTACAACCCGACACGACAATTCAACAATGACAAGTCGCACCAAGGCATTCGTTGCTGCATACGGCAAAACAGCGAAACGTATGAGGTACGTAATAATATCCGTGCCAAGCCATAGCTTGCCACGTTTTTTTGTATAAGTCTATATGTTAGACCCGGTTCAACTTAACATGTGGGATGTGGTCGATTTTCCAACATAAGATAACCACTGACTTATGGCGTCGACGATTCAATTGTTTGCTACGCCAATGATGTAGTAACTACAAACAAAAGAAAAACGGCGAATAAGTGGAAGATGCAGATTCTTCCACAGGGAACTACACAGCTGACTCAGAACAAGCAATCCCCCCAAATAACTGCAGCCATGTAGATGGACCACAACCCTGTCGACATGCTGTCCAGCGGGGGCAGCCGAAAGCCGAGCATAGTTAGTAAGTTACGGCGTATGTGTTGTTATAATTGATGTTGCTTATATTGTTTCTATATTTAATGTCTTTGTACTGCAGAGTATACAAGGTGGAGTGTAGTCGTTGCCTGCTCCGGAGCTGGCTCGGGATTACCATCGCTGGTTGGATGATGTAGACATCCATGACCAGCTCCGGATGGAGGACTAAAACATCCAGTTGTGCTACAAAACCAGCAAGTACTACAAGATTTTGTTTTTGGGACTGCTGGGCATGGCGCTCGTGAACGCCTTCATTGTGTTCTGCAACTATAGGAAAGCGAACAATAAGTGCCCACCCATGCACTTTGAATTTTTCGAAAAGCTGATGGAGCAACTACTGGCGATAGACGCTGCCGAAGCTTTTGCAGCGATTGAGGCAATGCGTATGTTGACTAGACAACATAAGCACCTTTCAGCATGGTGATATCCAACATAAGCACTGACTTATGTTGTCGACGATACTATTGTTTGCAGCAAGCAACCACCGCACGAAATCGGACGGCACGTTGCCTTCACGGATGGAATCAATGCAACAGTCTTCAGCAGAGGCAGTGAAAGGTCATAATGACGGTGACATCAACTGGAGGGGAATCCGGACACTTTCGACTGCGAGCAGGGGTCCAAACGGCGCCACCGTTCATGCAAGGTGTGCACCGTCTTCAAAGTCAAGCCCATGAAGTTCACGAAGTACTTCTGTCCGGAATGCTCGTGTGGAAGTCGTCAGTACGTAACAATGGCTGCTTTCATTCGTTTAGTAAAATGTTAGTCTAACAAGTATTTGTCATACAGCAAATACTTCTGCAATATAGCACGGAAAGGACGAGAGAAGACGAGTTTTCAGATATGGCAGTCGGACTGGAATAACGGGAACGTCATCCCGCGGCGTCTTCTACTAGAGCACAAGGTTCGCGACCGACCGCAATCGGGGAGCCCAGGAAGGAAGCGGGGCTAGGGACACCACAAGCGAGCGAGAGGCGCTGGGGGTGCTACGGACGCTGGTGGTGGAGTAGATTGAGGGAACGAAAGTGGTGGCGAATCGGGCGACAGCTTGGAGGATAGCGAAGCGTAGGATACATGTGATTTTATTTCGTCTTACTTTTTTGATCGCGAAGGATTCGACACTGCACGAGTGCAATCAATTGAAACGGTTTCTATTGTTTCTTTCCATTGGTCGAGCGTACGAATCCACCGCTGCTTGACGTAAGCATCGTTTCAAAAATGGGGCTGACCAAATAACAGTACATTTCTTATGTTGATCCGATAATCACAATCGGTGCGAAAGGGTGGAGACTCCCAACATACCCGCATTTATGTTGGATGTGCCATTTTCTACTGTAGATTAACCCTGTACTGTCCCGATAACATTGCTGTGCCAAAATCCATCCTATACACATTCCTATATATAAGTATGTAGGACATCTAACATAAAGATCAAAATATACCTCCGGATTTTCGGCCGGGAACTAAAGGGTTAATCAGTTATGGTTACGTAGCATAAATAAGACATGGTGCTGGAGCTGCAAACACAGTGGCCGGGTACACAGCTATCGATGAGTTGATAATATCTGGTGAGGCATTTTGGGCTGGGAGGTGTTGATACTCTAGGTACACGTTAGCTGATACGGCAAGATGTACAAGGTCGTGCTTGCCAAACACACATTAGCTGCTGGCTTAGCTAACAGGCAATGTCCACTATACACCCACTTCAACGAACCCACACGAAGTTTATTGAATGAGGAATATCGAATCTCAGAGAGCCATTATATATTTTGCGACATTATGGCGCGAGCTACCAAGCCGTCTTGA
The DNA here is from genome assembly GCA_001314375.1 of Phytophthora podocarpi. Taxonomy (NCBI): domain Eukaryota; phylum Oomycota; class Peronosporomycetes; order Peronosporales; family Peronosporaceae; genus Phytophthora; species Phytophthora podocarpi. Next base: position 21,803 of record LGSN01000669.1, on the reverse strand, counting down.
GGCGAGTCGTAACCCTAACAGCCCCCCAAACGCGACAAAACCAGGCCAACAGTCAGTGAGAATTGAGGAGCTAGAAGCCGACCGTGTGAAGGCTTGACTGGCATGATACGAAGAAACTGTGAGACCTGGCATGCAGAGCCACGTCTCAGAAACCTGCGTCAAGTGCTAGTTTGTATGGTTGCTTGTATTGCCACTTCCGCCAGTTGAGCATATTGGTTTTAGTATGCTACAACTTCTCGAGGATTAAGGGAGTCCACGTTCTCACGTGGTTCGTTCAATTCGGAATTTGAAGCATTGAACAAGAAGTGCTTTCATAGTTTGCTGTGCTTAGTGTTGTATGTACTGTAAGCTGTGGCTGGTTAACTAGTGCTTGCGCTGATAGGTTATGAGCCCAAAGCGCATACTTTACTTGCAGTCAGATCAACGTGACCGTAGATGAGAATGCTGCGGTCGTTCGCAAACTTGCATTCTGGTGGGATGCCAGCAGCACCAGGTAGCACGCCAGGATCCACGGCGTTGTCATTGCAGAGTCGGACTTCCCCAATACCGGCCCAAGCGTGGACACGTCAAGCTCAAGTTACAGACACTGGTAGAGCTCCTGGGATTCAGGGGGGTGTAGGCGTTCCTGCACCAGTCATTGCTGTTTGTTCTGGGTTTTCTGAACATTTAAGTGTTTCTATGCTGCACGTACTCTCGCAAGTGGTTTCACTTCTACTGGTACGGGTGCTGTTGCTGGAGGACCTGTGCTTAGTTCTATTCAAGATGGAAATATTTCTCCAACATGTGTGCCAGCCCATCGAGCCCAAACGCGTTGGCAGTCTGGAGCAGAACAATGCATATCACTAGCAACTTCAGCAGAAGAAAGTCTTCCGGGACTGTTCCCACCACCGCTATATCAAGGTCCAGCTTATCAAGTTCCGACCCCACAATTGCCTGCTCGGCGTTCAACAGATGTAAATAAGACGGCCCCAAAGATGGAGGGAAGTTTCAATTTATACCGGGCACAGTTGAAGGCGTTTCTTCAACGCTTCAATGCGTGGAGCCTAGTTGATGGCTCAGTTGAACGACCATTGATGCCTGGTTTGGCCCAACAACAGTTTATAAGTTGGATATATTTGTCAAAGATTCAATTCTCCGTGGTGTAAAAGTCGATGATGCTGAACGAATGTGTGAACTCACCACAGGGAAGGCGACGTGGAATGATTTGAAATCTCATTACACAAAACGCGAATTCTCAAATTATGTCTTGGTGATGAATACATGCTACATACACACGCGAGCAGACCATGGACTCGTGGTTGCAGGAAATTCACGAGACGCGTCGTGTTCTGGCCAACTTAGGTCGTGTTGTGGATGACGATCTAACAGTGGGGGTGATACTAATGGATGTTGTCCAAACACATCGAGCTGTAGTGCGGCAGTTTTCCAGAGTAATGGTACCTGGTAGTAGACAAACGCTGCCGCAAGTGATTAATTCTCTCAAGTCCGAGACAGAACTGGATGAGTATGTACGAGACAAGGAAGAAAAAAACGAGTCGAAGATCCTGTTCAACGATCAGAAGAAGGCACCGCAGGCCGATACTAATATTGGCACGAAACCCGACTCGGATCTAAAATCTGGCCAGCCCAACAGAAAACGAAAGAAGGGTAAATGCTTTTATTGTGGTAAAGAAGGCCATTATCAGCTGGAATGTCGATAACTGCTGTTCGATATTAAGCACGGTAATGTTGACTAGATCAAGTTGCATCTTCAGGCCAGGACAGAGCACGATGAGAGAAATGACGGAGTCAAGATGTTGAAACCTGATCCCATTGGCACGATTCGTCCAGTTGATGATAGTGAAGATGTTCCCCTAGCTGGTGCAGTGGTTGCAACGTCTTCAGGGGCTTCAACGCTTGAGTGGATTCTTGATTCTGGCGCGAAAACGCACACATACAGTAATCGGGCACTGATGCAACGTTGTTCACATCATGGTGAGCGAGGTGTTCCTCACGAGTCGTGGACCGGAGAAATTACAATGGAGCATTTAGTTGCACATTTTTACCGGTTCAGTTTGTCGCTACAGAATATTCGCTGGAGAAACGCTGAGGTGCAGTGCCATATTGTTTGACAGGTGCGCGAAATGTTCCAGGTTGTCGTGTAATTATGTTGAGTTTGAAGCACATGGAAGAAGCCGACTGGTGGAGCGACCATGAATACGCCGATAATACGCCGATAATACGCCGTGGAGATGGTTGCTGAGGAAAGGTTCAGTCACTCTGGTGTTTCTGTACATTAATGGATATTACAGAACACACACGACGATCGATTTTGACGGCGTAGTTGGTCACATTGCTCCGAAATACGACTCTTTATTCCACTGGCACCTTCGTTTTGCACACATCAACGCAGCAGCTCTACAACAACTTTTTCGAGCAAACGAGTGACAGGCATGGTACTTTCCACTAAAGAACAACATGCAACTGGAGTGGATTGTTTAAGTTGCACCTTAGCGAAGTCTCTACGTATTTCGTACAAGAATATTCAACCAGATCGGTCGATAGTTTGCTGTGAAAAACTGATGACGGATGTCTGCTATTACGGTGAAATGTCCACTGGAGGTAGTGTCATGTTTCAACTAGTGGAAGACGAGTACTATCGCTATATGTGGGGATTTCTGCTTCACCAAAAGTCTCAGTGTACGGAGAATCTTAAGATCCTCCTTCTACAACTGTTGCGAGGTGGGCGACATGTGCGGTTCCTAGGCTCTGGTCAGGGATCGGAGTTTGTGAACAAAACGTTGAAGATTTTCCTACAAGAAAAAGGCATCAGACCATTGTACACGAATACATACACGCTAGAAGAAAACTCACTCGTCGAGAAAATAAATGGAGTGGTATTACGATCTGTTCGTACACTGCTCCTGACTACGGGGCTACCTTCTTCTTTGTGGGGAGAAGCATTCAAGTTTGTAGTATATGTTTGCAATGTATCGCCGTCGAAAGCCATCGATGGCCGCACTCCGTACGAGTTGTTCGAGAAGAAAATGCCTGATGTATTCATGTTGAAGGTGTGGGGCTGATCAGCCACATACTTCATTTCTGCTCAAAGCGCAAGAGCAAAAAAGAACTAACAGCACGTGAAGCATTATTTCTGGGATATCCTACGAATACTACTGGATATCGTGTGATGGATTTACTCTCGGGGCAGCTTGTTGAATCACGGAACGTATAATGTAACGAGTTGTGGACCGTGGAGAGCGAATACATCAGTAAGTCGTTACTGAAAGCTCATTGTGGAAAATCGAGTACGGTGCTACCTGTTCTTATCCTATATATAAAGTTGTCAATTCACACATTCTCGGGTTCCTGTAGCAACGGAGAGGTTGCCCGTCCAGGCAGTGATTCTGCCGGACTGGTTGGACACGAGCTATTGAGTGGTGAACCACAGCACATAGTATTTGCTGATGCATCCGAAAACGGTAATACCGTTGCTCTACCGTCATAACGCAGTCGAACGGGGGAGCTGGTACCAGATGAGGTCACAAATACAAGTCGGTTTGACAGAGTTCGTGAAAAGGCAGTGAACTCGGAGGAAAAGTGCAAAGCAGCAGCGCCAAAACAAAAGCCTAGGCTCGTCGAGTACGAGAGCAAGCAAAAGCAGAAACATATTCGGGTGCCATTACCACTACGTCGATCGACTTCGATTCGACGCTCAAATGTGCGTCTGCATGGCTACTCAGTCAAGCGCTACTTTGTCGCAACAACTGACGAGTTGCCGAAGTCAGTTCAATATACTCTTGCAAGTCCCAATCGGAATAAATGGATGGAAGCTATGCAAACTGAATTCGCATCAAGCAAGGCGAAGAAGACATGGGTTCTTGTGAACCGAGACACCAAGTGCTAAGGTCTTGTCGAGCCGCTGTGTTTTCGTAATAAAACGAAATCAACAGGGGGAGATTGAGCGTTATAAAGCTTGATAGACTATTCGAGGCTTTGAACAAGTGTTTAGGTTGGATTTCTTCGAGGTGTATGCTCCAGTTTTCTCGATGGAGGCTATTCGCGTTGTTATTGCAATGACATTTATCTTCAATCTAACTTGCTATCATATCGATTTTACAACCGCGTTTCTGAATGGCAAGATGGACATTCAAGTGTTCATGGAACAGCCTCAACCATTTGACGATGGCACTGGCCGTGTCTGTTTGCTGCAGACGGCTTTATATGGACTCAAGCAAGCACCGCTGAAAGCTTATTTAATTGAACTGGGTTTCAAGGTCAGCATTATTGCGGATGGCATGTACGTGAAGTGGATTGATGGTACACCCAGCTTCCTTGCCGTGTATGTAGATGATGTGCTGATTGCACCTAAGCCTAAACAATCCAAGTGGCTTATTGAAGAATTTCGTATGCAATATAAGCTAAAGGACCTCGGTGTAGTGAACAACGTACTGGCAATGGAAGTGAAGGTGGAGTCAGATATTGTCATGTTTTCACAAGAAGCGTATGTCCGCCACTTGCTGAGATGATACAACATGGCGGAAGTTCGTGTTGCTCGGGCTCCGGTGGATATGAAGACGAAGCCTGTGCGGCCACCGAAGCCTTATGATTATTCTGTAAATCGAAAGGATTTGCAATATCGATAGATCATGGGTTCTCTAAACTGTCTGGTACGCTACACGAGACCCGATATTGCAAACGCTGTCATGATGTTGAACAAATTCATACTCTGGAGCACTATAGCATGGCTAAATGTGTCATGGGATATCTGAAGGGAACAGCATCATACGGACTTGTTATGCGAAAAGAAGTGGCTGAGCATAATAAAGTTGTTGGCTTTGCTGACACGGACCTTGGAAATGACCCTGATACCTGCCGATCTGTCTTGGGCTATGTGGTGAAGTTGAACGGGTGTGTTGTTTCTTATCAGAGTAAGATGCAAGAAGGCGCAGTGCGGGGCACCTGTAGTGCAGAGTTGACTGCTGCGAGTGCTTGTGCAGATCGAGTGCGCTGGGTTCAGAACTTGCTCATGGAACTGGAAGTACCAGTGGCGACCTCATCATTGCTCCTATCGGACAATGAAGCTGCTATTAAGGTCATGACAAAATCGGGTGGTCACCACGAGGTCAAGTTTTTGGATTTGGACATCTATAAGGTGATTGACTACGTCTCACGCAATTACATAAGTGTCAAGCATTTTTTGTCGAAAGTAATACCTGCTGATGCTCTGGCGAAGCCTCTTGGCAAGAACAAGTTACTCCAGCACCGTAATCTTCTAGGCGTTGAGTGTCTGCACAAGGAAGACGATAATCTCGATGACAATGCCAACACTGCCAAGGACAGGTGCGATCGAAATGAGATGACTGCAGGGTTCGGGGGAGTGTGAGACCTGGCATGCAGAGCCACGTCTCAGAAACCTGCGTCAAGTGCTAGTTTGTATGGTTGCTTGTATTGCCACTTCCGCCAGTTGAGCATATTGGTTTTAGTATGCTACAACTTCTCGAGGATTAAGGGAGTCCACGTTCTCACGTGGTTCGTTCAATTCGGAATTTGAAGCATTGAACAAGAAGTGCTTTCATAGTTTGCTGTGCTTAGTGTTGTATGTACTGTAAGCTGTGGCTGGTTAACTAGTGCTTGAGCTGCTAGAAACCAAGAGGCGGAATGCAGACGCACATTGTCTGCCCAAAAACAAGAGACGAAGAAGATATGGAGTGACGTAGCCACTATTGGCAACGAAAATCTCGAGCATGACAAGCAATGTATGCATAAGAATGAGTTAACTTGCTTCTTATGCTAATCAGGGTGACTAATGAGATGTCAAACCATTTGTAGATTTTTCGACGCTATTGACTCGCCACTATGTCGGGTATGTAGAAGTTGTGGTGAGCTCGCGAATGCAGACAACGCCGCGTTAAGGCTGTACGACCCCAAAGCTGACTTATTTTACTCATCTTTGCAATGACAACGGAGAATGCGAAATTATTCCCCAAGGGCTCGTGGCCACGGAGTGTAAAGAAAGAATATATATGTAATAGGTGTTATCAATCTCTCCTGTCATGTAAAACACCAAAATGTTGCCGAAGCAGTGGTTTACGGATGGGTTTGGTTCCGAGTAAGCTTCCTAAATTGAATCGTATGGAATCAAGATTGATCGGATTAGGCATTTCTTTCACTACGTGTGTGAACCTGTATAGAGATGGCCAAGCATTTACTAGGGGCAATGCAATTAACTATTGGAACGAACCTGCTGAAATGGTAAGAGAGCCTTATCACCATTAAAAGAGTGTAGTGTTGTATTGCTAGCATCAAGATCTGGCAGAACCATGAGCTACTTTCGAGTGCGCCCAGATTTAGTGCGGCGTGCATTGTGCTGGCTTATTTCCAATAATCCGAATCTCAAAGAGAATCTTCGTGCACTGGAAGATACTGATATTAACTACGCAATACCAACTGGACATGTTACACACGAGGATGTGAATGAATTATGAGGAAAAGTCCATCAAGTAAACGGCGATAGCCGTTGCGAGACCCTTCGTCTAGTAGCGTCAAACCTGGTCCAACTTCGTGTACCTATGAAGTTTGTTAAGCGTCCGAAAGCATCTATGACGGAGGAGCTGCTGGTACTCATAATGATATAAACCGTAGTTCGAATCCAGATGACAGTAATGCAATTGAAAGGGAACAAGATGTACTTGACAATCTAGTCGAGGCATTCGAATTAAAGCCCATCAAGGCAGTAAGCAAAGTGAATTGGAGCACATTCTAAGTTCGATTGGAGTAAACGTTTCAGACGCTCAGCTTCCGATTGGATAGCGTGCAATTATTGGCGAGTACAAAACGAAACAATTGATGCAATACAACTTTCCAAAGTTATTTCCTGACAGATTCGGTGGTTATCATCCCGTAAATGAGAGTGAAGCAGCCTCCATGAGTATACTTTGACAGCCTATAGTGTTCACTTGATGAAGTGGCACGATAGGCGGTTTATTATCCATGGGGACTTTACGTTTCTTTGCATGAATTTAACTCGACGCCTTCAAATGGATGGTTTGGTTAGACGGGTCAGCTTTAGTAATAATCGTGCTGAGGTGATACCACTAGCAGGTTGTGGACGACAATAGAATCACAAAATCGAGCAAGGACAGCCGAGCAACGAAAAGGAAGAGCTTAGCGCTGCGATGGAAGTTCTAGATTCATTGAAACCATTTTTCAGGTGGTGCGAGGTAGTGGCCTATATTGGTCGAACGCTCGTGACGACTTGATGTCCATGATTGATAACCAAGTTCTCCCGACGAAGTGGCCTACATTTTGCTTAACACTTAGCGCGGCAGGTACTGTTTGGCCAGAATTTGCACGAGCATCCCTACCGCGCCATGCATGCAGGCGTCTTTCGTTCACTGAACGAAGGAAGGACACCAACGAGACCCCTACAACAGTGCTCGCCATTTTAACCGAAGATTCCAATCCTTCTTCGATATCATTTTATGTTGAAGGTCCAAGCTGCTAAGTGAAATTGTAGATCGTTTTCGGCGTGTAGAATTTCAGCAGCGTGGTTCACCACACATACACTGCATGTTATAGGTGAAAGACGCTCCTGATATTCTTAAGCTGTCTGAGACCGAAGAAGGGCGCGACGAACTTGCCGCGTTTGTTGATAACCACCTATCTGTAGTATCAAAGTCTCTCAAAGAATTGGATTCGTGCTCGTGCCCTACTTGCAGTGCTCATCAGACCGGTGAAAGCGATATCCTGGTTTTAAGACCACCTCTCATTGGGAATAAAGACTGGGGCTGTGATTTGTCGCGACTCGTGCATCGTGTACAACAGCACCAATGTAATGTTGGTTCTTCTTGCAGGAAGAAGGGCAACGAAGTTCGCTTTGGGTTCCCCAAAACTTTACAGCCTAGAACCACAATTAAGACTAAAGCTGGTTCGGAAGGAGAACTGTATTTAAAAACCCACCTAAAGCGTGATGTATCAATCATAAATAACTACTCACCTCATCTGCTCTCTTGTTGGCGAGCGAATATGGACTTACGGTTAATTGGAAATTCGTATGGTGCTGCGGAGTACGCAGGTGCTTATATAAGCAAAGCAGAGCCAACCACACGTGCGTGTAATTGCTAAAGCTGTCCAAAGAAGTGACTCCAACCTTTCGTACCATTCCATTCTGAAGCGAGTAGCTAATGCTGTCCTATCTGTTTGTAAAATCGGCGTATTCGAGGCAATGTACATTTTACTTCGTAATCTAGCGATGCATAGTACATGGCACATGATCAGCAAAATCAAAGTAATATGCGACACCATCTCCGCTACTATCGTGTTGAACAGAAGAGCTAAGATGACTGGCTGCATTCACGGACACGTCACTGGCGGATAGTTTTGGATTCGAGCCGATCGAGGGCGAAGTTGATGCCTTGTTGGGTCGAACCTTCTTTTCACAGGAATTCGCATCCAGTTTCACGTCTTGGCCCTCGTCGTCGTAATGCTCACTTTCTTCCTTGTCCTTGTCGTTAGTTGAAGTCAAAACCGCACAATTCTCGTCATCGTCCGTGCATGAACGCGATCCTTGTCAACAAATCCACGCGGCAGGGACAGATCGAAGAAGAAGTCGATTTCCATGGCATCGGTGTGCATTTATCCCATCTCTCCTTCACCAAGTTTCCGCGATATTGGATTCACTATAAAACTATGGTAGCCGGTACAGTACACTCCACACTGCCATCAGCAACAGGACCACTGAAAAGCTGCCACGTATTACTCTTTGACCGCCCTCCTGGCATTCCTGCTCGACGACGACGACAAATTAGTATCTACCACGAATGGCACCTTGGTTGTCTCTTGCTCACCTTCGGGCTTCCTCAGCTGTGTGTGAAGCCCCAGCGCCGCGGCTAGCTCTGCGTTGCGCTCTGAATGCGGAAGAAGAGTTGAGCTTCGTCCTAGAGGCTACAAGTGGATCAAAACTTTCACATTTGGATGATCAGAATTACAACGATTACTTAAATAGGCTCATGGCCGGATTTCGAGGACGACTGGAGTATTTTCGTCCACTAAACATGCGTTTAGAACTGAACGAAACTGGACGAAACGAAACGAAACTAAACACACACTAGGCACGACTCAATGCTAGCGACACTATCACGTTCACGAACACGTTCGTGCGCAGCGCTATGGACAGATCCAGGTCGCGACGCCGCCAGAATATCTCCAGCGGACGCGCCACCTCCAGCGTTTATGCCACATTGTCCTTGTTACGGGACAACAACGTCACCGCTGACATATTAGACATGCCCTCCGTCCGACAGCATGCTCCTGCTCCTCCGTGTACTTGCCGTTTAATACCAACTCGCTCTTGCACATGCGTAAGTCGGGCCTGTGGACGTGCACGTACACCAGAGATCGAGGGTCCGGATTGCTCCGAACCACGCACGACACGTTCACCACCACGGCCGGTGACGGAAGAGCGCAAAAACAGGTCATAGGCAGATCAGGCCAAGTTAGGTCAGACAGTAAACATACCATTCCAACCTATTAGTTGGCATCAAGGAAAGTTCACTTTGCAGAATTAGTACATTTATACTTCGAAGAAATACCGTAGATAGAAATCTGCACCCTGCAGTAAATGAAACTAAGGAAAGAGCACTCGGCAGAATTACAGTAGTCGTATTGTAGTAGGATAAACTAAATACAATTGTTATGAAAAATGCATAGTACTTGTCTGGCATTGGATCGCTGACGCCCCTTCAATGTGGACGTCAGGGCCAACGGACGTAAGAAACAGACGACTCCTTAGCGACTGTCCTTGCCTCATTCTTCCATTCCAGTACCTGGCTCGCCCACAGTAAATTCCTGAGTCACTAGAAGGTGGGTGATGATGGAGCACCGCCTGCGTCGGTCATTGAGGCTCCAAGCGCGTACCTCACATGCTCGAAGTCCAGTGACCCAACAAGAGGATCAACAGCCAAATAATGCAGCACCAAGTAAGTTATTTTGCGTACTGACGTGTTCATGGGACTACTTAAACTAATGCGAAGCAATTGGGCAGATACATCGAGCCGTATTCCACTGCAGGACGAATCATCCCAAGAAAATGCAACAATCCATACGCCACGCAACCCAACGCCTGTGTCCATGCACTTAAGACTTGCCTTTTTGTTAAACCCTGTGTGTAGTTCAGGAGACTCCTTAAGTGAATCAGGTGGCCATTATGCGGATAATTTCGACGAGGATTTCGATTTCAGAATTTTAGTGAACTGGATAATATGGTTTCTTCGGTTGAACCCCAACGTATGGTCTTTGGGAAAGATAATGGATTGAGATTTCGTGAACTTGATGGAATGAGTGCTTCGGTTGAACCCCAAAGTACAGCAGTTGAAGTAGATGATGTCGAGGGAAGCACAATTTCCCATTTTCGAAGTGGATGAACCACAAGGTGGATCGGTGGATATAAGTATTCACGCGCTAACAGGTCGATGACGAAGTTGTCCTACAAATGCAGTCACTATCGAACGGGATGGAAGGGGAAATGTGCTTTTGTAGCTCGTCTTCAAAGGTACTGCAATTTTGTGCCTCACGCTTGTGGACGTTTTGCAGGCGAACCTGATGATGCTGATACTACACCTAGTGTACAGCAATACGTTACTGTGGTTATGAAGCGTGAAGTGGATAGGATGGCCGTCACTACGACGGCTAGTCGGTCTGCAATCTGGGAGATGGTACGAGCGAAGTTTTATGGATCGCCCGATCAAAATGTTGGTCTGGTTGGCTTGACCAGAGAGTACATGCTTAGACGAGTTATTCGTGTGCGGGCCGAGGAGTTTGGCGGATCAGTGTATGGCCAGATTGAAGTTGCACCATGGTCGCAGGTGCTTAACGAGGCTGGTACGGCTACGGAGACAAATTTCCCCTCTTCCACTACTCGTACTATGACAAAGCAAGCAAGACTCGTGAGCGTCTTGTCGGTTGGGGTCACCCTGTACTACTCAATATATTGAAGCAGAAGAAGACATCCGTGTTTGTGGATGGAAAATTTCGTTGTGTCCCGTCCCGGTTCAAGCAGTGCATTGTCTTCGCCACGTACGATCGAGCGACTAAAGGTTACTACCCATGTGCTTTTGTGCTGTGTACTTCCACGCGATTCGACTTGTCTTCGATGCCACAGACGATTCTATGGATCCAGCGTTCGTTTATTGCGATTTCGAGGCTGGGATAATTAGGGCTGTTCGTGATCACTTTCCAGGTGCTTCGCCCATTGGGTGTCTGTTTCACTTTAAACAGGCGTGCAGACTAAAAATGAAGAAGTACAGAATTCCAGAAGCAGAGTGCAAGATTGCAATGAAAAAAAAAGGGGGGGCTTTGGACGTGTTGACAGTTATTCCGCAGACTAAAGTGAAGAAGCAGGGAGTAACTTGGGTAAAGGAGAAGCTCGCTGACAAGTGTGCGTCCGCTGGAATAATTTATTCGACTGACAAGTGGAGTGAGTTTTGGCCATATTTTCATCGAACGTGGTTTGTCAAATGTCCTCCTCATTTATGGAACGTGGAGCCTTTCACGAGTGATGTCATAAGCAGAGCCAATAACCCTCTGGGGCGCTTTAACCGTGAAATGAATGCGTCGTTCCCGGGGGCTCACACAAATTTACCTGATTTTGCGGCTGGTATTGAGAAATTAGCACGTCACTACGCTAATCATAAGCAGATATCGAACTTGGACGAGCGCGTCAGCCCCAACGGCCTCCAATCCGGTTAACACGTCCCGTCCAGCTTCTCGACAACCTTACCGATTCGTCAAGTGAGACTGGCATTACGAATGATGATGCAGACTAGCGATGAAGGCACGTCACACGTCATTCGAAGTGACACCAGAAGAATTGTCATACAGCAGAGAGATAGGACTGGTTCTTGTGCTCCTGACACGCTCGTCCGTGAACTTGGCGACAACGAACACGTTTGATTCCGTTCCGAGTCGAGTGAATAATTTCTGAGATAAGCTCTTTCATAATGGAAAATATATATTGCTTTTATTGATGTAGGAATCTAAACATTTTCATTTAGAGTCGATGCTTGAGCCGGCTTGGCCTCCCCGAACCACGGGTAGCCTCCGGAAAGCATTGGTGCGTTGAGGGAAACCTCGTTTTTGTCTTCGGTGCTTAAAGCTGATGCAGCTTCGCGATATTTCGCATAGGCTTAATTCATTCTGGAAATCGCGAAAGGTTCACTCGATCCGTCGCTTACTGGATCTGGTGATTCCAATGTAGTGGATCTGACGATCGCGAAAACATCAACCAATCGTGATGCTGCTGCCTCGAAAGCCTCAGCAGGAGTAGTCGACTTGTCCTTGAATTTCGCCATGTGAACTGCCCCTTCCACACTTCTAATTGCCGATTCCAGAACTCCGGAAAGACTTCCTTTATCGTATTCAATCTGCGTACGAATCAGCTCCTCCTTCATGACCACTTCGCAGTAACGAGACCGGGACGTTCGAAAATTGTGTCGTTGGACAGCCGTAGTTATGTCTTCATCAGGTACAACGGCTCGCTTGGCGGAGTCCGAGCTCGATGGAGGTACCATTTTGCGGCGCGGCTTCTTTTTTTACGTTTCCTGTTGTCCTTGGAGAAGCATGAAGATTGATTGTAGTATCTCGAACTTTATTTTGTATGCGTCTCTCGTCGATAATAGCTGAGGAGCTAAACGGAAAGGGAAAATCAGGTATGCCGTGCATCAGCTTAATCCGTGTGATCTCTGGAAGTTCAAGCCACGAACGTCGCAGTGTAAACCCTCCACGACTACATAGCCACTTCGTGTCTGCTGTCACGCGTTCTGGTTCTGTCAGAGCTTGACATTTCTTGGCATAATCTTGAACAAAAACGCTGCGGTGCGTCTGCGCACACGTCCACAGTGCTTTGTGTGCACGCATCAGAAGAGGTTTCTTAATGAATACGATGAACGCGGATTGATGTGGAGTGAGCTATTTCAAATACAGTTGTCGTTCAATGCCATTGAATGGGATGGCATCGTAGTGGTTGATGCAGGATGCCGATAATAGCTGGTGTATATATAACACTGGAGTATCGACCGTAATAGATTAAAAAAAATGTGGATACACATATTCAAATACACTCGCATCATATTTTCGTTTCTGGAAGGTGCCGTTTTGCCGGCTATTGGACCTGGCTTCTTTCTTTGTGAGTCATTCTAAACCTACTTAAAATTATCGTTAGCTGTTGATTCGGATACGTAGTTTCAAATACTATAAACACTAATTGTTTCCAGAGACATAGAAAATGTGAGTAACTAGTCGATCAAGTAGTTCAGTTAGTATAATGTTTCTATCGGATTAGTTATTCGTACAGAGTGTAGAGTTGGCTTTGTTTCGAATGTCGCAGAACCTGTTGTGGGATCTTCACAGTGTCATTCGATTAGAGGTGTCGGTAACTAGTAGAGCATTCGATTAAATGTTTTATTTCAGAAATGTATTCTCTTGAATACATAGGTTGGGCAGTGAGCTTAATTCTAAGAACAAATTTTCACAGTTCTTTTCGGAATATTATTCAAACAAATATGTCGTTCAGAAGGATCGACCTGGTACTAGAAGCTTAGCAATGTATAGTACACATTTACAAGTAATCTACTTAAGTGTTTATAATAAACAGCGACCGCATATTTCAAGTGTGAAACGCGCGCTAAATTTCTATTTTCTAATTTTCTTAAATATGTTGTGGTATATTCAAATATTTTGGTCGGGTACCGGCGACGGCTATGTGCTTGATACCCGGTACTACTTAGTACACAATGTATAGTAAAGATTGCAGTCCTCGATAGGGGCTAAATGGACGGCACAATAGATACCAAGCACAATACAACACACATTATTTGTACATTATTAACTTGCTTATAACAACGCGTAGTTATATCGATAACTAATATGCAGGGTAGAATATTGTCTCCTGGTATAATTATTTTGGTAAAAGAGCTTCTTATACAAAAACCAAGTTCACAACTTCAATAATTTTTTCAAGTATAAAGAAAATTCATCTAAGCCATTGATTCTGCAGTGTGCAGTTTTTGCTGTTTGGTTTTACACATCATTCGTCTTTCCGCTCATGCCTCGTATGACCATGACTGATAGGCGGACTTTTCGGCAAGCATGCATCGCGCATCTCCTCTCCTAGCGGCGGTATATGACCGACCAAGCGAGCCGCTACTTCCGGACAAGACTTCTGCGCGATCTCGGTGACGATAATCCCAACAATGGTGAGCTACTTGCTTCTGCTAGAGCTGTTCTCGACCAGGTGCTTTTTCAGCGTATCACCCACGATACGCTGGGAGGGTTCCTTAACATGCAAGTTTTGCGCGGAAACCACGACCAGCCAGTAGCCATGGCCCAACGACGCCTGAATGGTTCTTCGTCCACTACGCCAGAACCTCCTTTGGTGGCGGAAGTACCAGTTCCAGCAAACCTTCGTACAGTTGTGCACCTCGTTTTCGGCACCTATATAAACGCATACCTTTTAATACTATATACCGCACGATGGGTCTTTACGTCAATCGTACTTCTAATATCCAATCACCTGTGATGTTTGATTTGATCCACCCTGCCGAAAACGAGGTGCACAACTGTACTCCGATAGCGCAGTCTTCGCAGCCTCCTACCCGCCACCATCAACAGGTGCAGGCGAAGCTTACCCGTACAGGTCGATGGTCGCGCAGCATCTGGTCGAAGGCCAGCTCGAAATCCAAGTTGATTGGGAGCCCACATGGGAGTCTGTGCTGAACTTAGACCGGGCTGGTGTTGCTGCGCTACAGCATGAGCTGCGTACGCAACGCTGCGCTAGACGACTGTAGATGCAGTCAATTACGACACTCACTAGGCTAGCCAAAAGACGGAAACAGATAACGTGGTTGTATGAGTTCCAATATTTTATCGCTTCTACGTCTTGAGCTACGATTTTCGGCCGCAAAATTGTATGTTCGGCAATAGCTACAGGCGATCTGCGCTCAAAGCTACAGACGAACCCACGCTCAACGCTACAGATTATCCTCGCCGACAAGCTACCGATGACCCACCCCCACCTCGCTTTCATCAATAATCATTGCGTCACGACATGCACGTTAGGTAAACGAAGCACAGAGTAAAAGAATCGTGATATTTTGGCTTGTATAATCTAGCAGTAAGGTATTCGCAGTACCAACAACACCATAGTTAGTCAGCGTGCAACACGTCCATCAATATATAGAGACAGCTCTTCTTACTCTGATGTGTGGCCTCACTGGCTTGGAAGCACTCTGCTCCTTCAGCTAGTGCGATAGTGACTCAGTGTCTCATCGCTGCATCGTCGGGTCTTTTCTTGGGGTCAGCGGTCAGCTGGTCTCTTCGCTACGAGTAAATCCAAAATGACTCGTTTGGACCTCCATCGGCAGCCGGATTCGAGCATCGAGCTGGTCGACATGACTGGCTCACGTTGCGCTATGTGCCATTAACAAACGTATGCTCAATCAGTTCTGTCGTAAACATTTGATCGATTTATGTGTATGACCATTGTTGACCTGATCTGCCTTTGACCGGAAGAGAACACTATCCCCGTGACGAAACCAAGTCCATCAAAGCATTTGTGTTTTTTAATACTTTGGTGGACTTGGTTTCGTCGATATTAAAATATCATTCACAAGACACCGTCACGGACTGCGACTTGGCCGTGCGCGGCGTCAAAACACTTCGGTCGCCTTCAGCCAGATCACGTTGCTCGCCAGCAGCTCGCCGGTGACCTGTTTCTCGCGACGACTCTCCATGTGGTGCAGCAGAACATATTACGTAGCCCCGCTGGAGCAGGGCTCTGAGTCTGCACAGCGTTCTTGCTATCAAACACCAAGCTACTCATTCTTCCTCCGATGACCGTCTGCGTCTTTCTCCTCTCTTGCTAATGCTCGACATGCACCAAATTACATGTAGAATGGCACGTGTTGCTGCTTCAGAATGAATGTGCACAGTAGCTTTCCTACTCTGCCCGATTCATTTTTTCTGCATTTATTTACTAAAGACATAAGCGTGGCGTCGGAAGGAGAGTTTCTATCCTTATAAATAGGTATTCTTATAAAGGGTACCACCTGTTGGTACACATGCCCTCGCTCGCCACGTGTGTCTGTCTCACTTCCTCACGCTCAGGCAGGATGCCGTCCACCCCCAGAAATCTAGCTCTCACAACTCGCTCTCCAATGACCAGCGCATCTAGCTTTGCCGCCACCTCAAACTATACCCCTCTCTGACCCAGACAAAGCTTATCTAGTAGGCTCTGACGACGTTCAAACTTGTTGAGCGTCCTGGCTAAGTGACCATCTCCAAGATCCTCAAGGCCAACAAGAAATTGGACGCCACCCCACAGGCGGAACGGAGTCTAAAAAGGAGCGTCAACTCCGTTTTCCAGAGTACTCTGACTAGCTGGGTTTCCTGCATAACGTGACAGTAACCGGTGATATGAGAAAACATCGCCACGGATAAACCTATCGACGAGGACTTTTGCACCGTCGGCTACGATTCGGACAACGACGACGAGGTCACTCCGGTCGAAGCTTCACCCGTGGAGATGACGGCGACAGAGATCAAGGTGGGTCTCCAGTACATCTGCAAGTATATCGCCCAGCGTGATGGAAAGAGCCTTCCAGTGGGCGCATCGGGCGGCCTATGCATTTGTCAGCGTGAATATTGCGAGGAGTGGAGCCTGAAGCAGATCCACGGCAGCAAATGTTTCTCCTTAGATCATTTAGGTCAGCTGCATCCTCGTAGGCTTACTTTACCAATCGATCGTTTCCCATATTTAATCACCTCTCTAAAAGGATAAGTGGCATTCTCTATTCTTATATGAATATATGATTATAGCGGAGGAGTAGGCGTTTTGTATGGGGCTTGTGCGAAGTGGTCGTTCGGGGACCTAACTTTATAGTTATAAAGTGACCATCCCTATAGAGGGGGGATAGTGGAGGTTGACTGTAGAACATATATCGTTTACACACTCGGATAAATAGGAATTGTAGGACACTACATGTAGAAATCTATCACCCTGTTTGCGCTCCGAGCGAACCAAAACCCCTTACTGGAAAGGCGTGACTCTACCGGGCTTCGTTTCGGACGGGGATCAGCTCGCTACGCACGCTAGATTTTACCCTGTCGCGCCTCGAGCAAAGGTCAGCTCGCTACGCTCGCTGGGCACAATGTATGTCGGTACAGGTGCCCCAGTCTGGAGCAGCAACCCCTTCATTTTAGAATATTATGTCCGATTTATAATAATTTATTCGAAGGTCTAGGTGACTGCTCAAGCTCTCGGTAAAAATACCTAAAAATCACCTCAAATCAAAAGCTTCCCCGTGCGGTTGCACGACATTGTATATATGATCTACGTTAATTAATAACCTCTATCATACATTGTAGAAGATACAATATTAGAATTAACAGTGTTGCCTGCCTTCTTCCTATCTATTCCTGATCGCCAGAATGAGATTTGCACGACTTACAAACTCAAAGTGAAAAAGTGGCAGGAAACTGGTCATTNGTAAAACCGCAGTCCATAAGATAGGTGCTTCAGCAAATCTGTGATAAAATCGAGAAAGGAAAGCAGTTTGCAGGCATGTGCTTACCTGTAAAATATGATAAGCCAATAAAAAGTTATGGGCTCAACAAGGTAGCCCTTTCGAAATGGGCACGAAACTGACACGGTACCTTAGTACAAAAATCGCCATGGATTCGGCCTGACAGTTCAAACCCGATTTTTTGCTTTTCTGACGTGTTTGGGTCCGATCGGTAGATGATTTACCTAAAACAGATGATGAGTCTATCCCACGCTTTTTTTAAGTACAAGATTTGGAACTATATGGCAAGCTACAACAAGAATCTAATGGTGAGTTAGTTCGACAGCATAAGTTAGATTCGTTAAAAAATTCTCGTACTGCATCCAGTATATCATCTCTGCCACCGTCTGAATGTGTATTCATATCGAACGTGGAGAGCGAAATTGCCGAATCCGAACCGACAGGCCTGACAGAATTATCAGAAGATCACAATGTCATGACCGAGTGGAAATCTAGGCACATCTACTCACCAGTCATTGCAGGTATAGCTCGTAACTTTTTTAATGCGTGTTTAAAGCCGTGGACGAAAGAGAAAAAAAGACTTTAGGGAGAGCGTTCCGTCAAAACGAAGGAATGAGGTCGCATGATCCATACCCTATTCGAGATAGTGAGGATATGCTTGATACAAAAGAAGATGGCCGAATCACAGTGGATTCCATTTTCAATTGCAATGGAGCAATCTAGAAGAAGGTTTAAAGCTCACTCTATAAATCTGATTGCAACCTCTGCAGATGATTATAAACAGTGAAGGTGGCTCTGGAAAGAGCGTCATATTGTTAAAGACATGCACAATGTTTTTGATGAGCATAATGCAATGAGAAGACAATCAAAACGGGATTTATTGCTTGCCCATCAGGGCACCGCTGCATTCACAATGGGGAATTACTGTTTTTGTTCTGCCTTTTTCTTTTCTTCTTTTTTCAAAATCAACATTCTCCGTTCCTTTGACGGAGACTAAAACGGGACAATCAAAGCTGAAACGAATGGAACACCAATTTAAAGACGTGCCTCTGGTTATTATTGACGAGTTAAGCATGGTATCATGCGGCATGCTGTGTCGGATTGATAGAAGGATGGGAGAAATTTGGCCTAGTCACTCCAACGAGCTATTCGGAGGTAGAGATGTTTACTTTACGGGAGATGCTGCTCAGCTCATTGTCTACTTCTCCGGTCCACTTCAAAGGACACTTGGGGTTATTCATAGATTGCACGTAGTCGGATCAAAGGCGCTGATTGGTTAACAAGCAATGGTAGGACACGTCCTTAATTTACTGGCTGGTATAGGCTAACTCGTCGTGCAGTGCTCACTCTGCTTTCTTCACCCCACGCCGTCCAGACCAACGCCTCCAATGCCTCGATCCCCCGGTCAAGTCGACATTCAACCTGCTACACGTCTTCGCGTCGTGCTCTTCCTCGCAGAGCGCAGTGTTCGAGGGAGATAAAATGCCGATGTCGGTGGTGGTCGCGACGGACGCCGTGACGACCGGGTACATGAAGCTGTACGCCTAAAGTTGAAGTATAATTCCATCTTTTAGAATAGCTAATTCACTGCTTAATTCCTAATCATTCCCTGATTGGCCAATTTGGACTGTTGGCTCTCGCTAAAGTCCGGGATTGCCGCAATAAACCTCACGTTTGTCCCATCGAATTTTTAGCTCTGTGGCCTATTCTGGAAAGTCGTAGTGCGCCCAGCTGCTGCCAATTGCTTAATTTCTGTGCCTCTAAAACGCGATGTAATATCGCTAAAATTGACCGACCTGCGAAATAAAACCTTCTTGGCCCGGAAAGCGCTGTCTTTGAGCGAAGCTGTAACGGGGCGTTCCCCGTTACAAAAGTAGGTAGAGTCACATCTCCTTCAAGCGGGATGTGACGTGTCATTTCATGATTGGACAGAATGTCCATTTTAGGTTAGGTATTTGACCAGTTAGCGTGCAGCACCCAGACCGGTGGCTGGCAGCTACACCGATTGCAATTACGTATTTTATTTGCCCTCCTCTATACTTCGATGAAATTGACTACGTGAATGTAACTAGTTTTAGAAGGTATTTACACAGACCAGGCGTCAAGCACTTGGTGATATTTCTACGTTGGAGTGAGTAGTAAGAAAGTCGAATGCACCAAGCGAGTTCTTAAAAGTAACAAACGAATATATTCACTTATCATAGACGCACACCTCTTTATTCACTGCCCTGGCCTAAGAGAGCAATGCTTTTGTTCAGACAGCGTACGCGTAGATATGGGATGAGATCATATAGCTCGTTTGCCCATGCCTTCTCCGAGACTAGAAGCTCCAGCACGGCAAGAATTAGAACTCCACACGAACTCCCATCTCGTTGCTTACACCACTTCACAGCGTCATAGGACAATCCAACCTCCATGTACAACAGAGGCTCGACAATTTCTCGAAGAGCTTTTGTCACCTTCTTGACACTTCCTTGTAGTGGGTCGAATGTGTGGAAGTTGTGAGTGTCGCGGTTGATAAGATAGGCGACCAAGTGTGCCCCTGTTACATTAAGCACTCCGACGATATGCCTCTAGGACGGCTCAAATGGCTTGAAAGCGGCTGCCGCCTAGATCTTGTCGGCTGGTGTCTTGTGCTGATAAAACGATGGGTTCACCACACCAAAAAACGTCCGGGTAGGCATCTTGCAGATACAGTATCCCGGTGATCATGCAGCTTAAGTTCAGCCACATATCGTCGCGATACGCTAGTAGACTGGCCCCAGTCGTTGCCTCCGTGTCCAGGTATTTCATACCCAACGGCATGCTCATTACGGCGCCCTTGCGCTTTGCCTGTATTGCACAGAGTAGTCAGATTTCGGTAACATATTCTGTAGCACTTTCGGTAGTGCATTTTGCAGTCCTTTTCGGTAATGCTTTCTGTAACCATTTCGGTAACAAAGTATGTTGTGCACAAACTTACCTTGGACAGCATGTGTTCATCACCGAATGGATCCTTTACTGCATGAAGATCAGCTTCGTTCCATGCCATGTCTTTAATCCAGCCGAGTGTAAAGCCAACATCACGCAGGGTCTTCTTGACTGCGAGGATCCGCTCCATAACCACAAGCTGGTCGTGCGTGATGCAGCCAAACTCTTTCAAACATGCCACGTACGTTCTGTCCACTTCAATGTCGTACGGTATGCTGGCTTTTGCTTCTTCGATCTTCTCTAGGTTGAGCATGCTGGTGCCAATTGGTATGGCATCTCCGGGCTGTAGCAGCCGAACCTCCGCAGTCTTCATCGCAGGTCTTCATCTCTTCCATAGATGATGTCACACTTGACCACAAGTACTGATCGGCTAGTAGCGTCTGTATTTCTTCGAAAGTAACGGGTTTTTTTTCTTCACCACGTTTCTTAGCCTCTGACCGTGACGTACGAATCTTGTTGGCGCGATTGACTTGTCGTTTCTGTTTGTGTGAGAGTCCTGGTGCCATTGGAGGTGATGTGAATCTGAAATTGCTCTCTGTACGGAGTGCTGGGGGGGGTTCTTCTGAGGGTTGTTGTTCTTGTGTCTTGGAAACCCCGTGTAGCGTAATGGCTACTTCAGGTGCCTGCTGCTTCCGAGTCTGGTTTCCTGCTGACTTGGACCCCTTTGCTTTTGACGCTGGTTTCTTTCCGCTAGTAGCATTTGCAGTTGCTGACTCAAGCTTGACAACAGCCAATTCTCGATGCGAGAAACCCGCTGCATACGCCGCGAACCTTCCCTCATACAGTGCTTTCGCCAATCAATCCAGAAACCCCAACGCTGCTTTAAACGTGGGTGTGCTTTGCAACGTCAATACTGCCACAATATTCTCCATCCGTTCATTTGGCTTGATGTACTTGTCGTCTCCTTGCAACGCCTTCTGATGGGGCAACCTTTGAATAGATTGAAGACTCGACTCACCGACACTAACATCTCCTACAGCAATGTCGTTGACAGGACACCCTCTCATCCAGCGCTGAGCGATGGTACTGTAAGGAGGCAGCGCTGTTTCACTCAGATTTTGCAGGCGCCAGAACATTATATGGCGGCATGGGACCTGGTATGTCTGACTAAGGGTGCAATCGCACGAGTACAGCTACAGCAGCAGTCACATTGTTAGTATTACAACGTTAGATACCGAAACGATGCTCAACTTCATACCGGAAACCTCACCTTTGTGTTGATGCTGTGTTGTATACCGGTTCGGTGGCTTTTCAAAGTGGCGACCCCTCTCTCAT
>LGSN01000668.1:0-38057 GCA_001314375.1 Phytophthora podocarpi | reverse complement strand
TACACTTCAAGCGACCCTTCGTGCATAACAGATCCGAGTGGTCGTCTTGGTCGGTCGTTAATATATTGATCATTGTATGTATTGAACTTGGTATCCATGTAGATGCTCTGTCGGGAAGATCATTACGAGTATTTCCGTTCGGAGACAACTCATGTGTTCGGAGACATTTCCATTTGGCAAAGTGTTCTCCATTCGGAAGGTCACGAGCATTCTTGGTCGTAACATGTCTTCAGTTCAGTTTGGAGAGTCTACCCACTTGGGGACTCCATCCATCTTGAAACTGGACCTGTGTTTCGTTGGTTTGTCGGCCGTCCGCGTGCTGGCACAACATGGCAGTAGGGAACTCTGGGTTGGACTACTTGGTTTGCGGCTTGAGCATAGTTAGGGGTGGGATACGTTCCCGAGGCATTTTGCGCCTTCAATCGAGGCTAACTCACCGTCGGGTGNGGATATCCAGTCGGGATCTCGGGAAAGGGCACGCAGAAATTTGGCCCAGTCCCAGAGCCACATTGTCTTTGAAGGACTTGAAAATGCCCATGTCACTCGCTTACAAGTATGGCGTGAGCCCTCCCGGTATCACGTTTCATTCTCGGCGCACCGCTGCATCACCGCCTTGGCAATATGGACACGTATAGAGTCCCAAACCCCCCACCACCCTGCCATCTGCATAACTTGAGGGGGGGGTACCATTCCTGCCATTGCAATAAAAGCTTTTTGCCCACGCATGCACCACGGACTCACGTGCGGTATGCCTCGGCAGGAGTTCCGTTGCTATGGGAAAACTTATTTTTATGCATACACCGGCTACTTTCCATGCCCGGTGGATATATTGTATTACATTGGCTTAATTGTATTATCTACAACTACTTTTAATGATGCGATTATTTTCGTCAGTCAAGATCCGCTCGGTATTGGATTCGATTCCATTTAGAAAATATGAACCTTCGAAAAAATACTTTTTCTGTAAGCTTAACTGAAAACCTGTTTAACTGTACATATGCATGCCAATCGGGGCCTATGCCAATGCAATCTACTATCCACTTTGCATTTAGCATGCGCCCTCTCAAGCGACTTCGTGTCTCAGTTGACCGAGCGGTCAACGTCATCGACCAATTGCGATCCCAACTTGAAACTGTGAAGCGCCTATGCGCTGTGCAGATTGAGCGGTTGAGAAGCTTCAGCACCAGGACACTCCGTCGACTTGACGGAGAAGTTGCGCTCTCTCCGTCATTGTCAGAATCGTCACCAAACTCGGAGAACGAGTCCGAGTCGTCCTCCAAGCTTGAAAATACTTCACAACCGGAATCCAATGGACCTCCAACACCAGAATTTATCGACCGTGACGGCGACGACGGAGTGTCCTTTTATGAATCCACATGGTTTTTGAATTTCAGCGAGTCAGATGATAGTGAAGCAAGTGACGAATCCTCGAGCGAGAATGAAGAGCGCGTTCAACCTGTGGCATACCGCCAAAATGCTTGTCGACGACGAAGAAGGTTCGGAGAACAATCCGTTCGACTTTACTTACGATAGCGAGTAGGAAGGCGATTTTAACGTTGCAAAACTGTATTTGGAATTTGCTATTTTCTGGACATATCATCCCTATATACTCATATTTCAAATAAAATTGGATTGTAACATACCCGAGGAATCGACCACGATTATTCGGAGAACAATTGGGTCGAAATTATATATGATAGCGACTAGGAAATCGGATCTAATGTTTCAAAAATATATTTGGCATGTCTTCTATCTGAACTTTTCATCCCTATGTTTTCCTTTATTTTATAGAAATCATGCGCAGTAATATAGCCGAGCAAGCATGTGCTTAGGTTCTGCGCCTGTCGCAACAACACCCTATTGCACTATGGTGGTGAATATAGCTCCTTTCTACAAGTATGTCACTCGTTGGGGTATCTGGTACATACCGAAGGGCTTACCATCTCACTCCTACTTTTTCAAGCAACCCCATACGCCTTGACTGACATCCCCACAGCCACCATATTCACTTCGCGACGCTTATTTCGTACGGTTGCGCGGACTATACAGGGGCAGCGTCTTGACGTGCTGGGGGTGACAGACGGAACGTACAAACTTCACTTTGGTGGGTGGACACTCATTTCATTTGGAACCTTTGGTGTTAGATACACCGTGGCACACAAGTATCAACAGAAGTTCTATCCTATGGCCTTCAAGTTTGTTCGGACCGAAACGGCTTTCGCCTACGCTCGACTTTTCTTAGTGTGCAATGAACGTTGCTTGACCTGTTTTGGTGGTTCGCTGGAGCTTCAGTTTGGATCCGTGGATCATTCCCAAGCCATTGTCAACGCGTTTCGTCAAGTCTGGTCAGAAATCAAGCTTTTGAACTGCTGACCGCACCTTTATCGAAAGGCACGCGCCAAAAAAAGAATCCTGTCCGACAAGGAGCTATACAAGGACGTGATCAAACCCCAGCTGGAGTACCTGAGTGAAGCCCGTTGCGAAGAGCAATTTGTCGCCCTATCTGAGGTCGTGACAGTGAACTGGGCGAATCTTGGAGAACCTGAGTTCGCTCAATGGCTGGATTATGAATCAAAACTACCCTGGTTCAAAATGCATTGCGCTGCTCAGAATGCATTCACGTACTCTGCTCCCGCCTCTCTCTCAAGGGCTTCGTGGCTTTCTGGATAGGAGTGCAGCCGTGCTCAAGCTCGAACTCGAGGAGATTGTACTTAAACGAGCGGTGAATTTTAAACTCGTCGGGCAGCGAGTCGATGAGATCGACGCAGCGGGAGTGCAGTCATCCGCTGGTCGTCTGGAGAGTCTTCTGCCATGTCGTGGTCCTCCGGATAGTCGGCCATCATGCCCTCCTCCTCTGGGCTGGTAGTCAGTTGCCGATGTGAGGGAATTTGTCGAAGTGAGAGAAATATTTTTAATATTCTAAACGTTATGAGTGACATCGAAATTGATCGAAATTACTCGAAACTCGCGTGCTACGATTGGCCGTCTAACTTCAACAACTTCCCTCGCAACTGGCTATCCGTGCCGGACATATTTCAGACCAAGACATATTTCGGACCACCTTCTCCACATACAAATTCAAGTCAATAAGAGAAAAGGGCTCCCTTTTCGTGCGGTTCATAGCATCACAAATAATGGTCCTGAGGCGATCGGAGCATACGCAGGCGGAAGGCGAAGGAACCAGCTTTCGAATGAGCCGTTGCACGCCCCCTCCGACAATATTGCCGTCAGAAACAAGCCACAGAAGATCGCCAAATGACGAAGGTTCCAGTGGAGACCTGGGAAGCTGCTGTCGCCGCGGTTTCTTGCGGAATGAGTGAGCGTAAGGCTGACAAGACATATCGAGTCTCTCGTGGTCCTCTTCGGCAGCGCGTTCACGGGCTTGTGCCGCTCGACGCTCGCCCTGGGCCCCAGCTGGTTTACATTACGGATGGCACCGACCAAAGCATCGTCGAGATGGTTCGCTACCGCGCGCTGCATGGTGGTGCATGACGTGTTCTAAGAGTGTTAGACTTAAATGTGGACGCGTTCAACGTCGTCAACCTGCTTTCGAGCAAAGTGGTGGCACCGCGGCCCCAGAAGCGGAAACGAGGAGAGTGGGTTGACGAGAATTACTCTGGAGGTCAGCTGCTTAGCTACGAAATGATGGTGGCTGCAGTCGACGCGAAAGCCGCAGCGAGGCTCAAAAACAAGCAAACAAGGCGTCGGCCCCGAACGAAAAGTGTGCTCGAGAAGCGATGAACCTGCACGACAAAGTCGACCATCAAACAGATAAAGCCAAGAAGACGGTCGAGAAACGCGAGCGTGCAGCCGCGAGACTGAAACAGAAGGCAGAACGCACCGCTGCACAATAAGTAGCGAAGGCGCAGCGAGCCGCTGTAAAAGCTACGCGACAACTGAAGCAACACGGGGCTCCTTCGGTGGAGCAAGCACCCGATATCTCCTCGCTTCATGGCGTCATGTCAGTAGTTCTGTAGATCGCGCTGTGCCTACACTTCTGTGGCGTAAGGTACTCCATAGTTAAGAAGGGCGGTCCAAAATGTGTCTGGTCATGTACATGCAGGTATACAAAACCTAGCATATTTCAAAAAGTGGTCCATAATATGTCTGGTAGGGATACCAGATTATTCTGAATTCTGGCTACTCCAAACCACCACTACGTCTCCATGACGTCCGTCTCGTGCCCCACCGTCGGTGCCCACGCTCCTGGCCGGTGGCTCCAACTCCTCCGCCGTCACGTCCTCCTCGCGCTAGGCCCCGCGCAGTGTCGCGTCGGAAGCGGTATCTGCAGCCACAAAGTGACTCGGAGGGCTGCTCGCACGTGGCGGCGGTGGATGCGACCTCTTTATCAGGTCATGGAGCGCAAACGACGGCTCTGCCGAATACGTGCAGACTGCACCGTCCTGCACGGTACAATGGGAGGCGGTTCTTGACTGGGCAGAAGCTCACACTTGCCTAGTGCTGTGACTTTGCTGCTCATCGTGCTTTCGTCAATGGATTGGCAACCATGGGCCTAATTTTAGCTTGCTGACATAGTGATTTAGCTATGAACATCTGTTAAAAATAGGCGATTGTTATTGGCTATAATAAAATTTCGCTTAGGAGTAAACTTCGCTGAGGACAGGGGCGATGCGGTGTCTAAAACTATATATTAATAACTACTGTACGTTAAATCGCTTTTTTTTATTCTTGGTTGAAGCGGGTCAGCCAAGCATCACACAAAGAAACGTGCGGCCTTGGATCTCACGACTCAGTTGGCAGAGTGCAAAAGAACTCTGATCTCTTCGTTGTGATGGTGCTGCGCGCGTTCTGGAACATCGGCGCTGGGCTGGCGCATCGGCTGGTGAACAAGCGGTCGACGGGCCAAGGCGCCATGGGCGTGAGCTACCCGTCCGTGTGGAAGGGGAGAACGGGGCTATTGGACTGCGACGTGAACCTGCATCTCAACAACTCGTCCTACCTCTACAGCATGGAACTCGCTCGGTGGCACTTTACGGCGTACACGTGACAACCACGCAAACTTCATACCGCTATCTCTATCACTAGTGCTAACCTTTTTCATCTCTTAACTTTTTGTTGCCATTTGAAGTGCCAATGGCATTTTGTGGCAGGCGATCAAGAGCCGACGCATGGTGCTAGTGGGCTCGCAGGCTGTTCACTTCCGCCACGCCATCCCCCCTTTTCACGCCTACGAGATCAAGGCCCAGGTGGTGTATTGGGACGACGACTGGATCTACCTCTTGCACCAGTTCCAAGACGCCACCACTGGAAAACAGTTCGCTGAAGGTCTCGTGCGTGGCGTCATATTGAAAGGCCGCCGTCAGGTGTCCGCGAACAAGATTTTCGCTGAAGTGAGTGGCGGCGAGCTCATTGAAACTCCGAAGGAGATGCCCGACGTGGTGACGAGATTTTTAGATTGGGCCGCAGCTTGCACCACGAGTATGAGAGAAGCTGGGCAGAAAGCGGAGCAGCAACTGGAAGCTAACCCACCTACGCCTACGCCTGAGAAGCCCGGGGCGCGCATCTGGGAGGGGATGAAGAAGTCCATGAATCTGCTGTAACTGTATGTTGATCGGCAAAACCTATATACTGGTTCTGTCATTTTTCACGTCAAAAAGTGTCGACACCATGGTGTGATGTGTCTGTCTGGCTTGTATCGTCGATGCATCGCTTGCGATGGTGGGTCGCATCATGTGGAATGTGGGTGCCGGGCTAGTGTACCGCGCGCTGAACAAGGTGAGCATCCGGCCGGGCGTGGGCATCGCCTACCCTTCGGTATGGCGCGCTCGGCCGGGCTTTTTGGACTGCGATATCAATCTGCATCTGAACAACTCGTCTTACCTCTTCAACATGGAACTCGCTCGCTGGCACTTTACGGCGTACACGTGACAACCACGCAAACTTCATACCGCTATCTCTATCACTAGTGCTAACCTTTTTCACCTCTTAACCTTTTGTTGCCATTTGCAGTGCCAATGGCATTTTGTGGCAGGCGATCAAGAGCCGACGCATGGTGCTAGTGGGCTCGCAGGCTGTTCGCTTTCGCCACCCAATCCCTCCATTCCGGCCTTACGAGATTCAGTCGCAACTCGTGTTCGCCGACCCAGAGTGGATTTCTTGCACAAGTTCCAATGCCCCACAACGGGCAAGTTGTACGCCGAGGGGCTTTGCCGTGCCACTTGCAGGCAGGACGGGGAAAAGGTCTCCGCGGCCAAATTGAACGCCGAAGTGTTCGGCGGCGACGCCGAGGCGCTGCCAACGGACATGCCCGACGTGGTCAAGCAGCTGCTCGAGTGGGACACCGCGGCTCGTCTCGAGCTGGAGGCGCCTGCCAAGGCCACGCGGCGGCAGGCGGAGACGACCATGCCGTCCGCCAGGGTGCTGCTGGATTCGGGCAGCAATCCACTCCAGAGATTGCTGGCGCGTGCCACACGCTCGTGGAACTTGCCAGTGTGAACCGGATGGATAAGAAAAGCAGGCGTCTTTTGTAGAGAAAAGGAGAAAACCACCTAAACCAACCTTATTTTGGTAACCTAACCTGTCGCCATACACTAGATAAGAGAGGATGCGTGCAACCTTCTCGAGCATACCTTCGACTTCGTTCGACGCCTGTTTTAGCACACTGTTGCTCGCACTCGTTACAGTTCCCTCACGCTTCTCCCACCACGTACCAGAAGGTGCTCAGCATCTCGCGACGCGACACCAGAAAAACACAGCCTGAAAAAAGCTCAAAACAAAATCGACAGATGGTTGCAGAAATACTATACTTAAACTCCGTCTAGAAACTCGGTCCGCGCTGAACTGGAGCGTGCACTACGCTGAGAACGCGGCGGGACACGAGAGGCGGGGCGGAGTGCGGCAGCCGCGCCTGCCTGCTATTAAACTACTGGGGACGCACGGATGCCCTACGCTGCTCACGAACCACCCACTGAGAGGCGCGTCTGATCATCACGTGGGCTCGAAGCGCAGAGGGGCGGCGACACGCGTCCCTAAACTTCTTTTCTATCAGTTGGAGGTGGGAAAAATTGCACGAGTCGAAATGAATCTTGAGTCAAAAGCCGAATTCGACTGAACCAGCAGGATGACGCCATCACCCAAAATAGACCCAACACCCAGAATGGGATGGTTGGTTCAGTCGGAGGGAAAGGACCATAAATCCCCCCATCAACCAAATCTGCTTAGTTGATCCGCGCGACCTTGCTGGGCACCACAACGGGATTCTCGTCCTGCAGCTTGCGCTTGCCTGCCGTCTTGAAATTAAAGACGCAGTTGTGTTCCTCCGCGTATCGGTGCTTGCCGCAGAACGTGTAGTCGCAGCGGCACTTGACAGCGGTCAGACCAACCTTCACCTTGCACTCCCAGCAGCGCCGGCGGTTTTTCTGTACGGTTTTCTCCTCTTCCTTCTTCTCTTCCTTCTTCTCCACCTGCTTCACGGCGGCTTTTTGGTTCTCGCAAAAAGCCGACGGAGGCAGCGCCGACGAGTTAGAGCGTTTCAGGCAGCTCTTCCGGAAGGTCAGTGACGCCTTTACACTCTGAAGCACAGCGGGCGGCACACGCGCGTATCGCTGGGCTGGAGAAGGCGAGGAGACGTCCGGAGACACGTCAATGCTGGACGGGGAGGCCGCGCCTGCCGGGCCCTTGAGGCAGTCGCCAGCGGTCGGGGTCGGCGTCGTGGACACGACGGTGGAGGAGGCCGTGGAGGTGGAGGTGGCGCTGGCCGAGGACACGCTGGCGTCGGCGGCAGGCGCGCTGGAGGACGTCGAGGTCTTGGTCACCATCTTGGGAGCTTCGGCGGTGGCGGGCGGGGCTTCGTTAAAAACCGGAGACGAACTGAGCGCCATAGAGCGAAAGCGGAAATGAGGTGCGAATTGGACCTGCGATGAAGGGAAGGGGGGGAAGAAAAACCGCGGTGGCTTGCTTCTGGGACAGGGGCGGCAGGGGCATACAAAAACAGTGAGGGGAAAAAACTGGAGGAAGCCGGCGTCTGTGTAACTGCTGCGAATTATGGCAAATCGGGCAACTGCAAAAAATATTGCTGCAACCGACCAGGTGGGTACGGAAAAACGAACTACCGCGACAACATCGTCAGGACTGTCGGTTCTTGGGAAATTAGTCGAGGATTTTGTATGGCGTTTCCACTTGAGAGGGAAAATGTTATCCGGCGGTATACACGTTGCATCGCGGGTCGGGCGCGGCAGCGCCAGTACGAAATACGGAAAGTTCGACTGGAGCTTCCAGATCGAGCCTGGTGCTATTTTGGCCTTTTTGCAATGAGGCGCGGCGGGCCATGTGGCCAGGCCCGTGCGTCAGGCTTGTCGTCGTAATTGCTGCAGAGTTTCCTTATTTCTTATCGGGTGCATGCAAGTTGCCTGATGCAATAAGCACGGAGGCCTTTGGTTCTCTCACCCGATGTTGGCCGTGCAGTCGTCGATCGGGAAAACTGTGCTTGGTACGTGTAGCTGCCGCGATTTGAAGCGGCAGCTGTCGGCCGTAGCGCCAATATCACAATTGGGATCCATCGTGGATGCACGAAAATGAACCGGCACGAGCTTGTCGCTTTCGATCTGTCCGGTGTGCCCTCGTATGGCCGGATGCGCGTATACTCTGTACCGGTATGCACAGGTAGCCCAAGCCCTATGTATCGAAAAGGCGTCCGATTTTATTTACAGAATGGCCACAGGATAGCCATTTTGTATGGGGCGTTCACTTCGAACGAGTTGACAGGCTTCTTTTTCCCATCGTAGATGGCTCTGGTACAGCCCAAGCTCGCAGCCGTCGCAACGCGCTGCCTTACGGTACCGGTTTCTGCCGGCTGAGCTCCCTTTTCTGCTTTTATAGCGTTATGGGCCGAACGACAGCGAGAGAGGACAGCTGCTGATTCCTCCGCTGCCCTGCTTCACACAGAAGACCGACGATCAGTCGCTCCTTCCGCTTTGCAGTTGAGATTCCACAGGCTGAAGGCCATTACTGCGGGCGATTTCCGTCCGGCCCGGCCCCTTCCCATTGTAGGCATCTGCCTGTCCTGGGAAAACGCCCACACATACCGGTACAGTTAATGTACATGTACATGTACACGCATGCACCTTTGTCGACGAGTAGGTGTGTGCGCTGTATAGTGCGATGTGTGCGCAGTGCGCACACGCGAACACCTCTTGCGTTGCGAGCACGTCGGACAAATCAAACTATCGTCAGCATCAGCCACGACCAACGTCGTCACTAAACAATCCTGTCAAACATACTGTAGTCACCCTGCCTTCCAGCATGATCATCATTCCGAGTCACTATCCACTTCAATGACATACCTCCACTGCCCACCGCATTCCATTCAAGCAGTAGGTCAGCGCCGCTTCCATGCGGCTCGGCCTGGCGTCTCCATCGCCACACATGGCTCCGCAGGCGTCCACAATGCATCATTCTTCTGTTGCGTCGTCTCGCTCGTCTGCTTTCAGCCCCATCAACGTGGACGAAGACTCTACAGACGACGCAGAATCCCAATTCCCTCACGCTCAAGAGGCCTCCGCACTCTCATCGCTCTCCAATCGACCATCACTCTTGGATTTATCTTCCAATAATGAGAACAATAATACCGGTAAAAGACAACAGCAGCAACCGCGACAGTACGAGAGCGACGACAGCGAGAAGAAGCAAAGCGAGCACAAGGACGACGCAGAGGACCTCAGCAGCAGCAGCGGCGTCGACAACTCGCCCGAGCTGAGAGAAACGAAGCCGTCCCGGCATCAGCTCAACTTTTTCTTCAAAATGGGGGACCGATCCACGGCCAGGAAAGAGCGCAGCAGAGACAGCCTCAGCTCCGGTCGTCGCAGCAATCACAGCTCTCCCGCTAAAGAAGAGCTGCACGAGTTGATCTCTGCTGCGCGCACGAGCATCTGCGGCAGGAAATTCGACCGCTGTGAGCTGGAGTTTGGAAGCGATCAAGTGGAGTTGACGATCTGGAAGGGTGACAAACCACGATGGCAAGGAGAAGTCAAGTACGCGCACATGGTGCGCTTCTGGTGCGTGGAGTTGGAGGCTTTTTCAGTGTGTTTTTGAAGGTGTTTGGTGGCTAATTCGACGCTGTTGTGTGTATGTAACAGCTTCTCACGAGTTGACCATCCGCCATATATCCTCCTGCTGCAGCTGGACAACGCCAAAGGCAGATCAGACTTCACCACTTTTTACGACCCCATTTTCGCAAAAGTTTGTGAAGAGAACGACTCGAAAGAACAAGAAACACCAAGTACGTGTATTTAGTGTGTGGTTGATTTGTGCTTCATTTGAGCTCATCAAGATGTTGGTTTATATGGATTCTTCTTGCGCAGAGGTGTATGGCGTCGTATTTTACTTCGACGAAGTGATGGACTACATGCGCTGCCAGAGTATGGCCGATAGCAACCCGAGTCTGGCGTATCTTTTTAGGGAAAAGCTGTCGTAAGTAAGCGTGTGTGGCGGGATACAGTTGGTGGTGTGCTCGGTCTAATCGGTATTTGCTGGTTGTTGGGGGAAATGCAGAGAGAGTGAAGTTCGACAGTATTTGAGATTGGACGCGTCGAAAATGTTGCGGCAACCGCGTCGGAGTGAGACGAAAAACAGCTCGTCTTCTGATGCTGGAAGTCAAAGCTTCGCGACACTGGTGGGAAACGGCGCCAGACAGGCACTTGGTAGTGTGTCTTCCTTCTTTCGTCCTATATCGCGGTCTTCTGTCTTGGAGGAGGACGACAACCCCTCTGTTGTTCGGGACCGTGGTAGTAGTTCCAGCAGGGGTCGAACGCTGAACCTGTCACGTAATAGCACTGGAGTATCACCTGCTGACTCTGGTGAGGAGAAGACGCCGATTTCGATTGACGACTTTGGTACTGACAAGCAAGAGTGGGTATCAGGTGTTGACGGCAGTGTTGAAAATGTGGTCATAATTCAAAACACACAGCGTGAACAGTCTGACAATGAAGTAACCACGACAGATGCGTTAGTATCCTCTTCATTGCAGCAAGACGAGAAGCAGAGCGAGAAGGTGGAAAGTACGACAAGAGCAGCGTCAAGTTGGCGAGAAAATGAAAGGGGCAAACGGAGGAGAATAGAAAGTCGCCGCAATGAAGAATTGCTCACATACCCGTATGATGGCTCGGATTCGTCGGGGAGGATATCAGTGACGCTCGGTGACGTGGACCGCCTTGCTCCCGGGGAGTTCCTGAACGACAATATCATCGACTTCTATCTCAGGTACGCCAGCACCGGTAGAGGCATTGCCGATGAGCGAGCCTGTGTACATGATTTGACGTGTGAAGTGTTTTGGCAGATTCCTCTGGCGACATCTGGATTCGTGGCAGCAGCAGCAAATGTATTTTTTCACGTCGCACTTCTTCACGCAGCTAAATGGCACCAACGGTGCTCATGAACTAGCAACCGCTGATCCAGATGAACGATTCGCTCGAGTGGCTCGCTGGACGCAGAAGGAGACCAACCTTTTCGACAAGCACTTCTTATTTATTCCTATAAACGACAGGTATCCTGCTCGGTTGTTTCTGGCAGGGTTATGAAATCGGATTTCTGACAACTTATTTATTATGGCTTTGTCCATAGTTTCCACTGGAGTATTGCTGTGTTTTGTAATCCAGGCTCCGCCATTATCAAAAAGCACCGGAGGGTGAGGCGCCGTCGCCGAGCGATCACGGATGTGCGCAGCCCGGACACGAAAGAGGTGGTGAATTTGGTGGATGGCGACGGTGGTAGTAATGGAGGTGACGGAAGTTCAGGAGCACTGGGTACCGATGGTAGCTGTGTTGAAGAAGAGTTCGAAGAAGAGGAATTACAGTCGTGTCAAGAAGACCGACTGGCAAACCCTCCTTGCCTCTTGTTTCTGGACTCACTTCGCTGTCACCGGAAAAAAAAATTCATGAAAATGCTGCGGAACTATTTGGAATGCGAATGGAAAGCTCGCTTCACCTCCAGCTCTGCTGTCAGCGTGTCGAAGCAGAAAGCTGCAATTGATGCAGATGGGGTGGATGAGGATGAGACCATCATAACGGTTTTCGACTCGGACAGCATCGGTCTCCTCGAACCTAATGTAAGTCCTAGACCATTTCCCTCGTCCAAATGGTTTATCTTGTTCGGGTGCTAATCTGACTTGTGGCCATTTTGTACACACCATGGAATTTGCTCGTTTCAGATCCCGCTGCAGAGTAACAGCTCGGACTGCGGAGTGTTTCTCCTCATGTATGCCGTATCGATTGTGCGTCTATTCCCTTACGGTGTCACACGTGAAGACCTAGAAATCAACCTGACGTCGACGCTGACGCCGAACATGTTCCGCGATGAGCACGTCTTGGAATTCCGTGAATATCTACAGCAACTTATCTTTTGCCTGCAATTTCTGGAGAAGCATGGGCTTCCAGAGCAAAAAATAAGAGAGGAGGGGCTCGAATCCTTCGCTATCGACTAAACACGCTTTATAATATTACAGTGTGCACCGATGTTACCTACACGTTATTGTTTTGAGTCGCGAGAGGCTATGCTATAGTTTGCAGTGCTCAAGCTACTGTGGAGAGGATGGCATCAGGCGTCGGAGGCCACGCGCCATGAACTCCCGTTGACTTGGAACTTCTACCACAAGGTCCAGCGTTCTCCACGGGCAAATGATGGAAAAGCAGAGCTCGGGCGGCGGTATGGTCTTTGAGTATTTGTGTGACAGGAACGCCTTCGTCGTGTGACCTTCCCGAATCTCCTTAATCTCACGAAGCGAGATGGCACGCCCCCGTTTAGTACTACAGGCTCTCCCGTTCTCACTACTGTTGCTTGTCATCCGTGTCAGCATTGGGTTTTTACGAGCCGTCCAGGCGATGCATTCCTCCATGAAGTTGAGACTCAGCAAAGTGGAGTGAGGCGTCGTTGACTCCTTGTAGCCATATTTGACAACCTGGAAGCCACGAGACAGCAGTTCGGCGAACCCCAGAGCTTCACAGTCTTCGGTACGAGCGAGCTCCAATTCTTCTGGGGTGCTGCTGATCGATTCCGGCATGCCGTCATCAATCTCATCAAACCAAGGATGGTTCAGCAAGTCTGCAGCGGATATGCGCTCGGCTTCGTTTGTCTCCAGCATCTTCAGCAGCGCGTCTTGTGCCAAGGGGGTTACTATGTGCCACTGCACATTTGAGCTGCTCAGACAGCTCATATCACGCACGTCAACGCCAGTCGGAAAGTGATCCATACACTGCAAAGCTGCCGCGGATTCCACACTGAACGGGAACGTGCCGAAGAGCAGCACGTACAGCACGATGCCTAGGCTGAAGACGTCAGACTTGAGGCCATATGGTCGACCGCAGAGTAACTCGGGAGCCGCGTACTCCAGCGTGCCGCAGCTATGCTTGAGCATGGCTGTTGGCTGCTCAAGTTCCTTCGCCAGTCCAAAATCTGCGATCTTCACCATGGAGCCGTGGATCAGAATGTTTTCTGGCTTGATATCGCGATGAAGTACACAGCGGCGGTGCAGATATGCCAGTCCCTCGGCTACCTGGCGAATGAT
Source organism: Phytophthora podocarpi (assembly GCA_001314375.1). NCBI lineage: Eukaryota > Oomycota > Peronosporomycetes > Peronosporales > Peronosporaceae > Phytophthora > Phytophthora podocarpi. The sequence goes on along the minus strand of LGSN01000668.1, from coordinate 24,541 downwards.
GTGTCGTGCCTCAGGTTCGGGAAGGCGCTGCCGTTCGATGAGCAGGTCGCACAAGTCCCCGTCCTTCAAATAATCCATGACCACATAGTGGAGATTCTTGTCTCGCTCGTACACTCCTTCAAGGCCGACCACATTCGGGTGCGATAGAGTTCGTAGCAGCCGCTCCTCTTCTTCCAGCGCCTGCGAGATCTTGCAACATTTTACCGCGCGCACGTGGCCAGTCATGCGGTTCACCGCACGATGAACGATGGAGAACGAGCCTTCGCCAATCTCCTTCATAAGCAAGTATTTGGAGGAAAATGCTTCATACGTCTCCACTTTCGGTGCCACTGCAGATCCGCTGCTTCGTCGAGGCATCTTGGTATTTTCCTGGCCGCTAGGATCTGAACTCCGGCGCTTGGAGGGATCTACAGACGTGGTGCTACCACTAGGCTGACACTGGGCTGGCGACGACATCTCGTCCGTGTCTTCATCCTTCTGACTTTTATCGGCAGTAACTTGGAGCAGCGCACGTTTGCGAGTTTTAATCGTGTAGAGCAGACACTCCATCCACGCCGCATGATCTGCTTCGTTTTCTGTTTTCAAAAACAAGGGTACTTCAACAGCTTTAGCTGGTGTCTGGTGTCCTGTAATCTCAACGTGCTTAAGAACAAAAGTCAGCGACCCGGAGCTGGATGAGGTCCACGACATTGGGCTGCGCCTCCCCGACGTGGCGTCACCAAGCTTCGGAGATTGCTGTCTCGCTGTATTTGGCTGTTGTTTCGGACTGCTGCTGTTGTTGTCTTCATTATCCTGTGCAAGCACCGAGTGCGTCGTGAAGTTCACCTCAAAGAGCAGCGTCGCAGCATCCTGCGACTTGTAGCACACCAGTCCGTGTTCTCGAAGGCGAAAGTACCTTCGTTTCCAGCTCTTGAGCAATCCAGCAGCCATCGGGACACGATGTTGCAGGTACCCACCGTAGTACCGTTTGCCATTCTGCTGACGTGAACTCAGTGCCGCTTGGTACGATAACGACTGCGTATAATCCATAGGAACAGAAGCCAGGGTCAAGTCCGGTTTGTTCATGTCGAGAGGAGGCATCTCCGCAGCCTTTGGAAGTTGCTGCACCTGAGCGTCTCCTAACTCGTCAAAGTCCGAGGAACCTGCAGAACTGGCACGGTCGTCACGTTGCGTCTTGTCCGTCTCGAACACGAAGGGGAAAGACGGCGTCGCCATGGTAGCGGTGGAGGTCGGGGAGCTGAACTTACTGTTAGGCGGCTGGTCTTTCTCGGGCTCAGGCTCGTGGCACGGGCTGAGATGAGACGGTGATGACAGGTCGGCCATAACTTGGCCTTGAAATAGCGTGGAACGGCAGACGGTGGACGAACTTGAAATGTTGCAATCAACCTGTCTGTGGGTAATCAGCACGAAAAAGGCGGAAAAGTGGCGTTGTAAAGGTCAAGAGATGCCAAAAGTGAACATACGAAGCCAACTTGTCGTTGACCGGGATGTTCTGGAAGTGAACCACACCTCAGGTCGAGTTTTCCGCTGAATGCGTGCACGGTGGTGTCCCACTGTACCACCAAGTTTACACAACCCGTACTACTTTGTAGAGGGTTCGAGCCCTAGAAAACAAAGACAAATGTCCCATCAGCTGGTATCTAATTTTGCAGGTTGTGCGCATCTAAATCGACAGTCACTAAAACGGGGATCGCCGGATTTATGTCACAATGTCATTGTGAGGATGGACAAGCGTGACACCCACCGACGCTCCTGCTCGCCGCGAAGGAGACACCGGCGGCGATCTTCCAGCAGCTCATGTGAGAGTTCGTCGTCTTCTGATAATTCTAGCCGCTTTTCACGGCGAAGCCGCCGCTCTAGACGCCATAATTCAAGAAGTCGCAGCCGTAGTCGGAGTGGTCGGCGAATCGACCGTAGTCATGGCTACAGACATCGTCGCGCCCGTCTTTCAAGCTCCAGAGGTAGTCGAGGCGCTGCTCTACGTGATGACACTGTCCGTGTACCGCAGGTAGGTTTTGTTCAAAAGTTATGCAATGTTGAAGTTTCATACTGACTTTTTGCATTGCAGCGTGGCAACCGACAAGGAGAAGAGGAATCGCGTAGAATTCGTGGCGTGGATAGTGCAAAAGCTTCTCAAGAAGCTCGCGAGTCGCGGCGTATCGCGCCGAATGCGTCCGCGCTTCAGGCCATTATGCTCGGCACTGCTCGGTCGAGAGACCGAATGGACGAACGAGAACGATCGCGAGCCAAGAAGAAACTCGAGAGCCTCAACACTACACCGAAGACATCGTAAGATTGATCGCTGCTTTCGAGAAAATGAGTTGATCATATCATTGCAGAATGGGTCCGTGGGTTATGAGGCTGGTTGTCTGCTCTAATCTAAACCGCGTGATCCTTGATGGGGTCCCAACACGTCACCAGGTATTCATCCAACGCCGCAAGCTTCTCAATCTGCGCGGGTTCCAGCTTGATAGTAGCAGCATCAAGGTTGGACTTCTGGCGCTCCTCGTGGACGGACTTGGGCAGGGTAACGAAGCCGTTGGCCAGACTGAAGGCAACGAGGACTTGAGCAGGAGAAACACCCACCTCGTTTGCAATCTCGAGTAGCGTCGGGTTCTCCATTTTCTGAGCTCGGGCTAGAGGGGAATAGGCCTCAAGCAGGATGTCCTGCTCCTTGCAGTACGTCACCAGTGTTGGACGCATAAGCCACGGATGCAGCTCGACCTGGTTAACCGCGGGCTTCACCTTAGCAGTCTTCAGCAACTGTTCCAGGTGAGCCTCGCCGAAGTTCGACACGCCGATGTCCTTCAGAATACCCTGGTCATGGAGCTTCTCGAGAGCGCGCCAGCTCTCATCGCGTGTAGCAGCCTCACCAGGGGCGTGCAGCAGATAAAGGTCGATGTACCCGAGACCGAGCTTCTCGTTGCTAGCTTTCGTGGTCTCGATAGCTTTCTCATACCCCCAATTAAAAATGGACAACTTGCTCGTCACAAAAATCTCCTCTCGAGGAATACCGGAGTCCTTAATAGCACGACCGACATCAGCCTCATTCTCGTAGTATTGAGCAGTGTCGATATGACGGTAGCCCAGCTTGAGTGCTGACAGAACGGCGTTGTACGTCTCGGGGCCAGGTTCAGATTGGTACACACCCAATCCGACGACGGGGATTTCTGCTCCACTTGGTAGCTTCTTGGTCGGAATGATTGCACTCATTGTGATGGAAGTGGCTTTGCAGTAGGGGGAGCTTTTGAATCTTGTTCAGTACTATCTGGAAATTTGAGATATGAACTACTTCCTCCGGTTGGAAATGATCGTCTGATGGCTTTTTTTATAGTGTTAAACAAACAACTATCGACCATTATAAAAGCATACCAACATTTATATCAAAATATAAAACCCTATTGTCAGTATGGGATTNACCTACTTCTCGCATCAACTGGTTTTACCTTGTTTTGTCATTACTGCTTCAAAACTCACCCGATTTTGATGATCTTTCGTTCTCTGAACAGCTGAGATTGCGCTCGTTTCAACCAGGTGTCTCATGCGATTCATCTCGTCTACGTGTTAGTTAAAACTGAGTTGAAACAAAAATATGCTGGACAATCATTTTCAACCGGAGGAAGTATGAGTAGAGAGAACTGAACTATGTACACGGTGTACAGTACACCTGCTGTTAACAGTCTGCTTTGGATAAGATTACGTTTTCCACGAAGCCAAAATCTTGCGGTGTAAACGCCATATCGGATAGTACCGCAAAACCCGGGGAGTGGGGAATGTTGTTGTGTGTAGCATTGAGTTTCATTGAGGTCGCTCTGGTACTACACCTTCAGTACATGTACTTTGAAACACCCTTTATGCCCTGAACCATGAAGGCGCCCATAAGCAGCATGGTCCTTGATAGGATCCAAAGCAACGACGAGGCAATTGTCCAGCGCTGCGAGCTTAGCGATCTGCACGGAGGCTTTCGAATTCCCAAAATATATACCTTGCTGGTAACGAAGATATCTTTACGAAGGATATCGGAATCCCTGATAGAACGCTCGATTAACCGAGCCGTGTCGTGCCAGTACTAAGTTAGTATAGCAATAACCCGACACAAAAAGGCGTTGTCACCGGGATCTGATTGATGTACGCCCAATCCAAAGGCAGGCGTCTTGATCCTGCTGGGCAGCGACTTAGCTAGGACGTTCATGGTTCATGGGAAGTGGGAAGTGGGAAGAAACTGAAAGTTGGGACTATTGTGCAATGGGAGGCGCGCTATTGATGATAGTCAATGCCATGGAGTGTTGAAGCGATTGACCACGTCGAAGTCAAACAAGCATAAACATAAAGCACGATACGCCAGTCTTAAGAGTGAAGTGTTTGTTGCGTCAGATCTGATCTCATCGTCGCAGCTTATCTACCAGGGTACCTGATGTCACGATAACTACTTCGACGTACTACGTGATGTTTGGAAATGAAGGCTGCGTGTCGGAGTCGAAGACGATCTTCGTGAGTCGTTTGATACACGCTTACACGGCATGGACCTTGGTAGGATCCCAGCCAACAACTAGATACTCATCTAGGGCAGCGAGCTTTGCAACCTGCGTAGGGGTCAGCTTCACGTTCACACTATCCAGGTTGGCCTTCTGTCGCCCTGCATCCACCGACTTGGGTAGAGTGATGAAATCGTTGGCCAGCCTGAAGGCCACCAGCACTTGAGCAGGAGTAGCGCCCACCTCATTCGCGATCCCGAGCAGCGTAGGGTCCTCCATCTTGCGCGCTCTGGCTAGAGGCGAATACGCTTGGAGTAGACTGTTGTGCTCTTTGCAGTAGTTGACCAACGTTGGACGCATCATCCACGGATGCAGCTCCACCTGGTTAACAGTGGGTTTCACCTTCGCAGTCTTCAGAAATTTCTCCAGGTGAGCCTCGCTGAAGTTAGAGACGCCAATGTCCTTCAAGATGCCTTGCTCTTGGAGCTCTTCGAGAGCACGCCAAGACTCATCGCGCGTGGACACATCTCCAGGAGCATGCAACAAATAGAGGTCAATGTAGCCGAGTCCGAGCTTGTCGTTGCTGGTCTTGGTGGCCTCTAGAGCCTTTTCGTAGCCCCAGTTGGTGATGAAGAGTTTAGTCGTCACGAAAATCTCTTCACGAGGGATGCCCGAGTCGCGGATGGCGCGACCGACATCAGCTTCATTTTCGTAGTACTGAGCCGTATCAATGTGGCGGTAGCCTTGCTTCAGTGCCGATAGCACTGCGTTGTAAGTCTCGGCACCAGGCTTCGACAGGTACACTCCCAAACCGACCATCGGGGTCGCAGCTCCGCTTGGTAATATCTTGGCCGGGATGTTCGCGCTCATAGTTGGGCCTTGGTGGGTTCTTGGTTGAGGCTCTTGTACTGTAGCTCGAATATTGAGGAATGAGGACCACGATAACTTGGATGTCAGGACACTATCCACTTCATTAGTACACGGTGATGACGACTGCATCTGGCAGTCTGCCCATACTCAATAGCTGACTGGAGGCTGAACAGCCTTAGCCTTTAGTGCGTAATACAGTGACTTGATCAACTTCATTGCTGACGCACGAGAACACTTTGATGGCATGCAGGAGTGATTGATCTACGGATCCATGCGTAAGCTAACACTTTTTCAGCATCCTAGATGACGCACTTTAGCGCGCGATGAAGGACTCTGCGACAAAAACAGTCTGTGCAAAGCAAAACGTATAACTTACAGCATAAAATTAGTCCATAGTTGATTTGATCATTTCACTTCGATGGTGGCGACTCCGAAACGAAGACTACCTTCACATCGGCGACTCGAAGGAGGTGGCGATAGGATCGGGAATCCTTTAAATGGGGCCCTTCTGCCGTCGCACAAACTGCAATGCTTTTCGGTTGCCTGTCTAGGTAAACTCTCCATCAATAACCCAAGTGTAACATGACTTTTACTGCTTCCAAGTAGATCATAACACAAATCTGTATTTGCGCGCCTAGACATGCCTCACCTCGAGTTTGGCGACAAGGTCGTTCTGCCACCGGTAGGATACCTTATTGAAAATGAAATGCTTGAGTCTTAATCCATACGTTTCTCTGACTCAACATGAACAGAAAATTCTGCTTGAGCTACAGTGCCTGAAAATCCCGACCCCCCTGCTCTTCATGGTACGCAAACCACAAGCTTCAACTACACAGCGAACAAGAAACCAATGGTGATATAATTGAGCAGATTCGAGCCGCAGACCTAGATATGCAACTAGAGGAAGGTGTGGACACTTGCAGCCGTCAATATTGCTCCGTTCAGGAGTTTAGTGCCCCGGATGGACAAGTCTTTCTACCCTACTGGCTCATGCAGAATTTGCATGTTCTAGAGGGCGGCTCAGTCATGGTGACAAGTGAAATCAAGCTTCCCCGCGGCATTTATTGTCGTTTTCAGCCAGAAACCATGAGCTTTCTCGATCTCGCGGCGGATGTTGGTCCGAAGGTACGGATGTTCAACGCTGACTTTGTAGGAAGATGTATTGAATAACTTTGCGCTAGCTGTTAATGGAGACAGCGCTGCGAAGATACTCAGTTTTAAGCGTGAACTCGACCATTGTGATTGAGTATGGCACTGTGCGGTATTACGTTCGAGTCGCAGAGCTAAAGCCAGCATCAGTAGTTAGTTTGTGTGGCGATGTTGATCTGGAAACGGACTTCATGCCGCCAGAGGTGCGTTTTGAGATGTATTCTACGAGTTTTACTATGTAAAATTTTGGTTTTGAAGCTAATTGCCACTTGATCGCTAGGGATCCGACCCAAAGAGACCGTCAACAGGAAAATCGACTGCATCGAATGAAAATACTAGCGCACAACATTCAGCACCATATCCAAGTCCTGTCATTGACGGCGGAACAGTATCCCCAGATAATAATCTGACTTCTGCAATATGCTACGGAAGGCGATTGAGAGATGGCGGATACGTAGAGAGCGTACTTGCCAGCCCTACTGGAAACACATCCTCAACAAATGAAATCGCACCGCGCAAAATTCCTGTGAGTAGCTTGCAGAAGGCTCAGCAAATTGTTCGAGACAAGCAGTCAAAAACTATATCTACCGAAGCTGTTGCCACCGTTGCAGCAGTCACGGATTCATCGGCACTGGCGGTACAACTTCGTTCCGCTCAAAAGGCTTTCTCAACACCTGGATATGCTCTCGGCACCGCGGTGCTACCACAATCTCGGAATCGCTCATCATATCTAATGGAAATTGCCCAGCAGAATGCTGCAAGCAATAATGCTCAATTGGACAGTTTGACACCAGTTCAAACAACTCGGCTGGATTGCAGTGCCCCGTCAAATGTTCACAAGTGTACATTATGTTTGGCTGATGTTTCATCGACAAACATGGAGCTCCACACTCTACGTTGCGCCAAGAACCCGGCATACCACAAGGTACACAGCGATTGACTGCTCATATACTACTTTGATGACTAACATTTTCTCGTATTGTGGTGATGCAGTTCGAATGCTTGACTTGTCATGAGAAGATCTTACGCGTGAATGAAAATCAGCATCGGCACTGTCCTGACTGTACGATCCTGTGTGAAAGCATCGAGTCATTAGGAGAACACCAGCGTGAAGATCACACTGCTTCTTGCAAGTGCAAATTTTGTGGTGCACATTTCACGCGTGCAGAACTGCTGAATCACGTAAACAATGGTCACTGTGATCACGCCTTGGAGCCTGTACGTACTGATGGAGATTGCACTCTATAAATTATCTGCTGACGCGCTAATTGTTTTCAAACGTGATTACAGTGCCTGTTGTATGGTTTGGCTTTCAAGAAGAGGGACATGGCACAGCATGCTCGCATGTGCTCCAGTCGGACCGAGTGCTGTGATGTAAGTACCAATTCTAGAGAAGTTTATACGCCGTAGGTGGTTGCTCATCCAGATTTGTTGCAGGTATGCAAGTCTTACATCAAAATAACACAATTTGACGCACACAAGGAGCAGTGTGAGGCATTAACATTGTCAAAGAGACAAGATGTTGCACCTGTTAGACCTGACGCAAGCCCTCAGATCAAAGGAACGAATCCACAGTCGAGGACCAAAACCTCAAACCAGCTTGCTGTCGAGTGCGTCTACTGCTTACAAGGAGGGTTCTCCAGTATCAAAGCTGTGGAGCATCACGTCCTGCACGACTGTCGTATTGCCACGTCTTTCACTGCTCCCGAGCCTGTACAAGTTGCAAGTACTAATCAAGAGGAAGCAGATCAGCCTCAGGCTGCAAGCTTAGAAGACATCGAAGAACCTCATAACGACGAAGTCATTCGACCGCTTCTTGCTCAGGGGCGCATGCGACGTAAAGGTGACACCAGCGCTCTCCGCAGCACCTCATCGTCACGATCGCAGCTCACGCCACCCGGCAATATCAGCAGCAATAACCAGGCGAATCATCTTGTCACTTCCATCTTTCTCAACCGACGTACTCCTCCAGCTTCACTCCCCCCGTCGACGCTCTTATCACCAGCACGACAAGCACAGCAAGCAGGAAAACTGCGGAAGCCCAAACCCAGGCCGAACCCACACCTTCGAGCACTACCACAACGGACATCCAAGCTAGTCGTCACACCTGAAGGTGCACGACCGAGTACTCTTGGCGACACTGCAGACTTGTGCATCTCCAGTGCTGGACCTCCACCCCGTTCTAGGCCCAACCGTAGACGACCGGCAACCAATCTTCCTCCTCCTGGTCGCCTCGACAAACTACCATGACTAACTCTACACACGTCACAGATTTAGGTTATGCGTTGAAGTTCTGGTTGCACTGTTACGTCAAAGGTTACCGCTCATTATCTTCCAATCCCGTATTCACCCTCCTTTTTTCCTCCTCCCCATTCGTCCAAATCCTATTTTGACGGGAGAGAACGCACCCCTCCCCTTGACCATACAAAAAACCAAGTTCGATTTCCTCATGTCCTTCCTTCTATTACCTTTTCGCGCCAAAATCCTTCCAACACCACCACCCAACCAAAAGCGTAGCTACTACAGTCAGTCGGCAATTTGCCTCGTCAGGTCACTCACACTCTCCCCACTTACAGCTAGACACACATTACGCAATCATGTTCGAGGCTCGACTCCCCCAGGGCCGCATCGTGAAGCTCATCGTGGAAGCCATGAAGGATCTCATCTCCGAGGGCAACATCGACTGCACCAAGTCGGGGCTGGCGCTGCAGTCCATGGACGGCTCGCACGTGTCGCTTGTGTCGCTGCTGCTGCGCGCCGAGGGCTTCGAGCACTACCGCTGCGACCGCAACATCTCGCTGGGCGTGCAGACGGCGTCGCTGTCCAAGATCCTTAAGTGCTCAGGCAACGACGACGCGCTGTCGCTCTCGGCCGAGGACAACGGCGACGCGCTCAACATCATGTTCGAGGCCACTTGTACGTACAATTTGCCATATTCAAGCGACATAATGTGCCATGTGTGCTAAAAATAGTTCGTTGTTTATGGCAGCTGGTGACCGCGTCTCGGACTTTTCGCTCAAGTTGATGGACATTGACAGCGAGCACTTGGGTATTCCTGGCACGGAATATGTTGCAACTGTGCGCATGCCGTCGGGCGAGTTCCAGCGCATCTGCCGCGACCTGCAGACCATGGGCGATACGTGCACCATCGCCGTCGGCAAGGAGGGCGTCAAGTTCTCGGTCTCGGGCGACCTGGGCGCCGGTAACATCACGCTCAAGAACAACACAGCCGCCGAGAAGGAGAGCGACCGCGTCATCATCACCATGGAGGAGCCCGTGGAGCTCACGTTTGCGCTCCGGTATTTAAATATGTTTGCCAAGGCGACTCCGCTGTCCGAGACCGTGACGCTGAGCATGTCGCCCGGCATTCCGGTGGTCGTCGAGTACGCTATCGGCGACATGGGCTACATGCGCTTCTACCTGGCCCCCAAGGTCGAGGAGGACGACTAAGCAACTTAGGATCAGGAGTCTGGAGGTGTGACTCGATGCACGAGCAGTTAATTGCGCTGCATTCCTGGACCACGTTTAGAATGGACCCTCATTGCTTTATTGTTTTAGTGCATAGAAGTTTGCCGGCTTGATACGCTGCCGTCAGTAGTTAACAATGGCAGAAGAGAATCAAAGACTCGGAATAAATTCGCATCGAACTTGAGTTGCTGAGTTGGCCGGGGTGATAAGTTACCGTTGGCATGTTGAAGTTGCTAGTCGGATTGATTGAAGCTGTTAATTGAATTCAGATTGTCCATTGCAAAGTTTTGCTGCTCTGCCACGAATCTACTTGCAGTCCTGATGCGACTTCCCTTGGCAAAACTGTACTTCGTAGCATGTTGATTGGCATTCCTGAGAATGCCCTGCAAGGCGGTTGGTTACTTGCCCCATGACTGGAGGTTCGAGTACGTAACGTAGAAGAACGTGAGCAAGCCCACGATGATCACGAATGTGTCAACAAGCTTGTCCATCCACGACAGGTTCGGATTCAACTTCAGGTGGAACAACGGCGGATACACCAAACTCAGTGGAACTGTTCACGACGACCACAGACAGTAACGCAAAGTTAGACAACTAGACAACGGACAGACGACTGATTCATCCATCGTGAACTTACCGCAGCAGAAAGCGCCGACGATCGAGACGAAGAGGTCGAGACGGCTCTGGCCAAAGTAAGCAACACAAATAGTAGCGAGTACAGCTACGGCGCGGAAACAGTTCTTGGCCACTTTCTGACCGGATGCTCGTCTGGGAAAACCCAACATTTCCTCCATGATCTTCACGGCAGGGAACAGGAAAAGAGGATACGACAGGAGCTGGGCAAATGCGTAGCCGAATTGTACCGAGCTCGACCAACCATTGCGTGGCAGACTGGACGTGACCATGGGGGTAATGCCGCCGCCAAACGTAATGTAATTGATGCCAGCAAAGAACGAGTAGAAGAAGAGCAGACCCACGACCGTCCACGTGAGCAAGCCCGGGAAGCGTTTTTGGCGCGCCTGGTTCAAAGAGCTCTGCGTAGGTAGCACCAGACCAATACCCTCAAACGTGAAGATCGACGTGCCGATAAAGACAGGGTAGTCTTGCTGATTGAAAAGTTCCACATCCTTGGCTGGGCCCTGCGTAGCAAGCAGCCAGAAGCTGTTGCCCAGAATGAAAGCGAGTCCATACAGGATAAACACATCTGCAATGAGGTTGCTGATGGAAAAGTAGCTGATGTACCGGATCCAAGACAGCGGGATGTACACAGCAATTTGGAGTAGAATGAGCAAGGATGTATCCACGTTGTGACCCCAAAACTCCAGCACCTCCGACATGTTCTGACCCACGAAGATAACGTAGGTGCAGCAAAACCCAGCCTGCATCATGATGATCGAGATCTGCACCATGCGGCGTCCCCAAGAACCGTAGGCCTTAAACCCGATATGACCGTACGTACCACCGATCATCTCACGGCACTGCAACAACCGCAGCATTGCGTACAACGTAAGCGCCGCGACAAATGTCAAACACAACGGCGAGAAGAGAATGCCACCACTACGGAATCCATCCGGAAGGAACAAAATGCCAGTGCCAACGAACGACTTGAGCAATGTAAGCAAAGCATGCCACAACGTAGTCGTTTTGTCGCTATCCTTCGACTTCGGTGGAGAAGGCTCCGTCTTGACCAGCCCCGTCCTCTCTGTTGGTGTTCCCAATCTACAAAGAAGCAAATCACAGCAAATCATGAGTCAATCATTTGCAACATCCACTCCTTCAGAACTGGTTGCAGGCAATTGGCTCACTCGCGCGTAGAGGTACGCCGATACGCCGGCAGCGTCAACGGCGGCGTCATCAGCAGACTGCGCGCACGCTCCTCGACGTTCATCTCGTCGTACTCGTCATTGTCCTGACTCAAGATGCTACCGATGAACGGGTCGTAGACGCTGTTGATGCGGTCGATGATCTGGTCGCGCAGAGCTCTCGACACGGCAGGTCTTGGTGTCGTTTGCAGGTGGTGGCGTCTGAAACCGCCTGGCACAGCGATGTCCAGCGCCTTGGGGGTGGTCGAATCCGAGAACCCGGGCTCTGACTCGCGGCGGCCCGTGATGTGCGGCGACGAAGAGTGCAGTGCCCATGACATGATGTGATACTTTTTGTCCTCGATGGATTGCGACGCGAGTACTTGATGGGTGGAGACGTGCCTTGTACGAGGAGAAAGAGCAGACGCAGACCAAGGTGGCAAGTGGCGAATAAGACAAGGGGGCAATTTACACACGGCGCCAAAGCAGGTGATCTACTTGGGGTGTTTGGATCTCTCTCTTCCACACAGCAAAATGCCAAATGGTGGCAGCTGGCGAAGTCTTACGCATCACCGTGGACGTAACGGCCCCAGACCTTAAGAATGAATAACAAGACCGGTATTTATCGGTTATACTACGTAGTACTTTGGAATTTAGAAACACTCACCTTTCAAATCAAATACATGCTGGGCACGGTGTGGTCCACATAGCATTCGTGGTGACGACACCGACGTCGCTTCATCGCACAAGAGACAGGTGAACAGTGCAACTTCAATATCTAAGTGGTGCACACTATATCGTGTACCTTCACACCACATTTATTTCTCACCACCAAACTCCATACAAATCCGAGCCATCGCCACCATGGATGCGCTTGGTGCATACGCGTCTAGCGACGACGAGGAAACGCGGCGCACGACGCCCCTGCGCTCCACCGATTCTACAGCGATCTCTCTTCCTATCGTCAACTCTGCACCTTTCGTCATGCTCTCTGCCATCCAAGAACAAGCTAACAAGGCGGCGTTCCTGGTGGCCGGGACGCAGACGCAGTTGGCTGTAAATCTGCCCGTCAAGTCGACGCTGGCGCCGTTCGTGGGGCCGCAGGGCAGCAACTCGACAGACTTGGCACTGATGAACCCTTTACGCGCCGGAAGCGGCAAGGAAGTCGTCACGGGCGTCGTGGAGCAGGCTGACATGGAGGATGTCAGCTTCGAGGCGCAGTACCACACATTCAACCAGACTTTGAGCTGCAACCCCACTAGTAACAGAGTCAAAGGAGCTCCTCCAGTAGCCCCAGCACTTCCCGGAGAGAAGGCAGCTGACACGATCGTCGCTCTGAGGGAGGAGAACGTGTTCACGAGACGAAACGCCAAGAAGAGGAAGAACCAGACAGCCTTCAAGGAACGAGCAGCTGCGGAGGACTTTGGAGACGAAAGTACGAGCGGCATTTGGGCTCCGTACAGTGAGAAGGGCAAACACTTGACAGATGCAGAGCAGGGAACCATGACCGAGCAGCAGAAGGCGCTCCTAAAGGAACACCAGGAAGCGAAGCGACTCAAGGCTGACGCGAAGGACCAAGTGGACGAGGAAATGGATTTCGACCGCATGGTCGAGAAGAAGACAGCACACTTGTTGCCGGCGAGATTGAAGGCGGGACAGACGGCGCTGGAGGGCAAGTCTACGTTTTGTGGAGACCAGGAGTACGACTACCAGGGACGTGCGTGGGTGGAACCTCCGCGCACTCTCAAGCCTGACGATGGAGATCACCAGGTTTTCTTGCCGAAGCGCTGTGTGCACAAGTGGACGGGACATACCAAGGGTGTGCAGGCTATCGAACTGTTCCCCGAGTATGGCCACTTGCTGCTGTCGGGTAGTATGGACAATACGGTGCGTATTTGGGACATCTACAACGAACGCAAGTGCCAGCGTGTGTACGAAGGCCATTCAGGTGCTGTGCGCGGCATTAACTTCAGTAACGATGGCCAGCAGTTCTTGAGCTGCAGCTTTGATCGGTTTATCCAGTTGTGGGACACGGAAACCGGGCAAGCTGTGCATTCGTTCACGACTCGACGGGTGCCTTATTGCGTCAAGTTCTACCCGCTGGACAACACGCAGTTTGTGGTTGGCGACTCGAATAACATGGTTGTGCAGTTCGACACCCGATCAGGCGAGATCGTGCAGGAGTACAACCACCACTTGCAGGCTGTGAACTCGGTGACGTTCGTGGACGACAACAAGCGTTTTGTGAGTACGTCCGACGACAAGAAATTGCTGGTGTGGGAATGGGGCATCCCGGTGCCGATTAAGTACATTTCGGAGCCAAGCATGCACTCGATGCCGGCTGTGACGCTCCATCCAAGCGGTGGGTTCTTTGCCGGCCAGTCGTTGAACAACCAGATCGATGTCTACACCGCACGCGACAAGTTCAAGCTCAACCGCAAGAAGGTGTTCAAGGGCCACCAGAATGCTGGTTACGCGTGCCAGATCGGGTTCTCTCCCAATGGCCAGTACATCATGTCAGGTGACGGCGAGGGCAAGCTGGTGTTCTGGGACTGGAAGTCGACCAAGATGATCAAGAAGCTGCGAGCTCACGACCGGGGACCGACCATGGGGGCCATCTGGCACCCCCTCGAGCCCAGCAAGGTAGTCTCGTGCGGTTGGGACGGCCTCATCAAGTACTGGGATTAGAGCAGAGACTTGGTGGTAAGGTAGCGTTGCAGCTTGTAGGAACGATGATAGCTTTGATAAGCAAGCCATACATGATGACGTTCACCTACCGCCTTTGATGTCGCTTTACTTGGGAGGTGACCGCACCTGACATGAAACCAGAAATCACACATCGCACAGACTCCAAGGCAAGAAGAGTTTGGGGAGGACGTAGTCTATACGTACAGTACGCGGTAAATTTGCTCCTGGATTGAAATCGCTGGCTGCCGTGGACGTGGACGTACGGGGAACGGAGTACGTTATGATAAACCATGGTCTATTGTTGGCAACTGTGTTGCACCCAAAGTATTCTCGCTTCTTTTTACCTTATCTACGTGGGTCTCCAACGGATACTTCAAAGTACAGTACTTGGTACTTGGTACTCCAAAATGACATGCAGTGAGTGACATGCGTACGACGATAACATGCATGTGGTGCAATGGGCACTGGGCTTGAATGTGGAGTCTTCGGTGCGGGTAACTCTCGGTCTTGTCCGTCGCCTGATGCCCCGCCAGCTACCGGTAGTAAATTGCTCGTGTCTCTTTTAATCTTGGGCTTGAAGACCTCAGAGGACGAACCCGGCTTGGGTGTGGGTCTGCAGAGTTGGTGCCTGCAGCATGGCTGCCTCAAGGATGATGTCGATCTCCTCTTCGGACATGGGCAGTGGGTCGAAGTCGCTCAACAACGCTGCAAAGTTGGAGAACTCTGTCTCGGGGACCGGGTTCATGCCGAAAAATTGGCACTGGCTCGGCACCATCCCAGGTCCCCCCGGCACGAAGCACCCGTGGAAGTCCATGGGGTCCACCCCTCTTCTTGCACTCACGGACGGCCCCGCTATTGAGCAGGGCGAGGCTGCGTCGCCCACTGTTTTGCGACTGTGCTTGTGCTTCTGCTGCTGCTGGTGGTCACGTCGCCGCTTCAACGAGCGCGTCTCCTTGACCGACGAGCGCAGTCCTCGCTTGCGTCGAGCGATCTTCTCGCGGTATTTTTGTGCGTGGGTCATGGTCTGTCTGGTAGTGCGGGAGCCCACGTGGGCTGCGATCTCCTTCCACGGCCCGGACGGGAACAGCTCGAGACCTTCCAAGAACCGGTTGTGCTCTACAGCTGTCCACGCGCGTCCGTTCGTGTTGGTCGGCGACATTTTCTCTCCGTCCGAGGAGCTGGACGGGGAAGGCGGAGCTTCCGACGGGAGGCGGATGAGTTCACCGCCCCCGGAATGGTTCGGCTTGAACAATTGGCTCTTGACGTCGGCGGTGATAGCCATTGCTATTTTCTACACTGTAGTAGGGAAGTGTGCAATGCAGCGCAAAAGGGGGAATGAGGGAGGTGCAGCTTGTTTACACCGGCGGAGAAAACCCGTGTTTGTTGCTCAAGAGGTGAGACGAAGTCCAATAGTCACCACGCTCTCTAGCTGGAGAAGTCGAGCTGGTCAGAGCTGGAAACGGTCTTCCATCGTTTCCATCGAGGCGAGCAGAAAATCCATTCTCGGATTCTCAACGTACCACATAGTGAAGTGAAGACTTGGGGCAAGTCATAGAAGGAATGCACTTCGTCTGGTGTCTTTCCATGGGCTGCTGTTGAAGGCGACTACCGTAGGCAGGCGCTCCCTGTTGTTGTGAAGCTATCGACCAGAATCCAGCGATGCCTCACCGGACTGCGCGCCGACATGGGACGCGTCAAGAGTCTTATCGCGCTTAATTTCTTCCGGGAGGGTCAGTTGGGGCCAGCACCGCCACGCTGGCGCCTGTGGCCCCTCCGCAGAGACCGTCATGTGTGCTAACTGGTGCAACAACTTTCGACGCAGTTGTGTCAATCGGCGACACGCTGGACGGATCAGCAGGCGCAGCATGCAGCTGCTGCAGCAGCAAACCACTCGCGCCATCCGATCGCGGCCGTGACTCTACGGCAACGGCAAGTTGGCGGTAGGGGGGGGGGGGGGGGGGGGGGGGGGTAGCGGTCTCCACTAGCAGAGAGCGAGGTGAGCGGCAACTTACGTGGTTATCGTACGTTCGTTGTGGATACGAATCTTCACTCGATTTCGGCTCGTTTAGTTTAACGGCTTCTGGGTTTTCCAGCATTGGCTTCAAGTGGCTCGGCGAGGTACTTGCGCCTTTGCGGCGCTGCAGCGCCTCCCACTCAGCTGCGCTCGTGAATTTTCCGCCCCACAAGTTTGGGCCAAGACGTGGCGATGACCAACGCTGCGCTGTTTGGTTGTCGTCGCTCGAATACACGCGCTGCGTTTGGCCGGAATCCACATTACATGTTGAAGTTGGAGCCAGTGCGCGCGCCTTGCTGACTTCTCCTCGTCAACAGAATTGCTGCATTACTGCAATAGCGGCTTCGAGCCTTTGCTCGACTAAGCCTTACTACCGACACTCACATACCAAGCTAGTACATGTACTTGTACTTGTAACAACAACAACAAAAAGCTTCTGAGCTTCCGGCTCGCAGTTACATCTGCTGAGGCGAAACCTTCTCTTGAAGTCGTCGATTTTTTTGGGTCGTCCGTCGCGCGTGAAATTTGTATCATCCGTGCCCCAAATGCTGGCAAGCGAATTACTGATAACCTTTACGTCGCGGCGAGTCTACTAGGCGCCGACCACATCAGGCTCAGCGCTTGGATGGCTATCGAGGAAGTCCCACAACTCCTCTGCGCTGAGCCAGCTGTCGTGCACCACCGAAACATCCGCGTTGATATCGAGCGGCTCCAAGGTCGTGTCTAGTTGTTGATGCAGCCGGTCGACACGCCCAGTGTCCGATCTGACCATTACTGTGTCGAGTGTACAAGCACCGCTGCCCGCACTGGCCGCAGGTCTGACTGCAAGCAAGGTCTCCGCAGGATGAGGACCAGTTGCGCGCTCTAGCCCTTGCGCGAAGCCAGTGGTCGAGCGCTCTGCGTCACCCAGTGCTTCCCGTGGCAACTGGACTCTCAGTGATACATGGTGAGATCTTGTGTTTTCCACCACTCGACTCGTTGCATCTGCTGCCTCGGATGCAATAGTCGTCCGCATTCTTTTGGTCGTAGATGTAGCATGAGAGCTGTGGTCACTACGACGCGGGGGATCTGGGGTTGGCAGCCCCAATTTGCGGCGCTTGATCTTCTGACGATACTTTTGCGCGTGACTCATGGTCTGTCGTGCATCGCGCGTACCAACAACACCAGCGATCTTTTTCCAAGGCCCCGCCTTGAACAACTTCATGCCCAACAGGAACTGCTCGTGTTCATCCTCGGTCCAGCGCTCACCTTTCCTAGACTCCGAAGTGCGATTCACATTGGGCAATGGCGGCGTCTCCATCTGCAGCAGTAGAGTTTGGGTGATCGGTAGAGGTTGTTGGACCAATACTGCAGAATTAGAACTCGGAGAACTGTGGGCTCCTGTGGAGCTGGGACGGCATGGGATGCAAAAGAGGTTCTTAGTCTCATCGTCAAGGAACTCCTGTTGGACGCTGTGGGTAATGGTCATCTGCTGGCTTGCCTGTGGTCTGTGCCTTGTATCTGGAGTAGCTGTGATCGTTGATGTTGAAGTCGACGCCAATGCGCTGCAACGCTCCTGTTGGTGAAGGCTATCTGACCTGTTGAGCCTGTTGAGACGTTGGTTGCTGTGTCCGGCTCTCGGCCTTTTCAGAAATGGTCGATGGCATGGTTGTCTGCTTGCAGAGCTCAACACGCCAAGTGCTAAGGCATCGAAGCAGTGAGCTTGTGAAACCCGGCATAATTATGGATTATTTTCGCCGTTTTTGATAGTCGCAGTTGGATTTTCATCCACATTTTGGCTTGGCGTAATATGACTACCTGCAGAATTTAATATATTAGTAGATACTGGTAGTTTTATACATATATTTCGATTTAAATTAGTGAACAACACAAAAACTTACGCAGACTGCTGTTATTCAGACCGCGATACTCGCTACACGATGCCAATGCTGCTTTGGTGAATGCGCTGCAAAAGCTAATGTAGCCTTGGCCG
The DNA here is from genome assembly GCA_001314375.1 of Phytophthora podocarpi. Taxonomy (NCBI): domain Eukaryota; phylum Oomycota; class Peronosporomycetes; order Peronosporales; family Peronosporaceae; genus Phytophthora; species Phytophthora podocarpi. The sequence goes on along the minus strand of LGSN01000668.1, from coordinate 6,103 downwards.
CTTCATGTTCGATGTTTCCAACCACAACAGCTACGTTGGAATCTTGTCATAAATTTGCACGGATCTTGCTCGACCACTAATCAGCCACAGTGCAGCGTTTAGCTCGCGAAAATATTCAAAATCTGCCCCGAACGGACACGATAGCTTAGCAAATCCACACAGGTCCACACTCTGTCAACACTGTGCTGGACATTATCCAATGGACAAGTCTCATAAGCCAAATCCAGGCAAAGAGCTAATCATCACTCAGGAATCGCTGGTGACGACCAAAAGCTGCTCTGTCACACGTGAGTATCGATCTACTGCCCCGTACTCGGCGCAGTTTCGCGCGTGGCAAGCAAGCTGATACAATATTAGAAGCATCCGTATCTTTCAGGTCGGCACCGCGCAGCAAACGCACTACTCCTAACATTTAGGAGGACAGACTACACGACTGCCACTCGTCGACTTGCTGCGTTTCCAACGGCGCGGCGGCACATGGGGCACGTGGAACTGCACTGCACCCAGTGAATAATACAGTCCTCATGGAAAATGTGCGTGCACGGCAGCTGTGTCATCTCCTTGTCTCTGGCGGGGTCGGCTTCACTTGGATTGTTATTATCGCTCAGACAAATGCAGCACTGCGAGGCCTTGCTCTCCCTATTCGGGTCCAGCTTCACGTCTTCCAGAGCCATCACCGCTCGTGTCAACGTCGCCTCGATCTCCTTCCGCTTCGGCGGGATCTCCAAGAACCGCTCAATCTCGACGAAAACCGTGTTGACACACACTATATCGTCGACAAAGTTCCCTTTCAAGGTACCCGGAGCCCCCAACAGAATCTCCAGATCCGTGTAAGCTGCGAGTAGCGTGCGCACGTAATCCATGAGCTGTCGTCGTCTTTCGTGGACGATAGCTCTGGTGTCACATCGTACGTGTTTTCTCGGGAACTCGGACCCCGCTGCGTGTTGCAGTACCTCGACCACCGTCTCGAACGTTTCCCCCTGCTTCAAGCAGCTCGCCTCCCATTGGCTCCTCGTTCGTCGCAACTTTCGATGCAGTGCGTGGAAGTCTGAGTACCGTTTCCGAAGCTTCCAGTCCTCTTTCGTCGAGCTGGAGGAGCTCCGCAGTTTGAAAATGTATTGCGTGTACGGCGCCGTCACATCTTGGTTATTAAAAATCGTCGTGGACTTGGCGGCGATTGACACCGTTGCAACTTCTGCGCGCCGTGCCTTCAGTAGTCGACGCACGACCGATTCCGACGAGATCATTCTAGGGACTGTTCACTAGTGAGTCAGTCGTGAAGTGATGGAAGCCAGCTAAAGTAAAAAACGGCTTCGAGCTGTTTTCAACCAATGGAATACGATTTTGAAGTTTTTAACCAATGAATTTACTTATATTTCTACTACTAAGACGCACCTAACTGCCGAACGAAATGTAGTCATCTACAGAACGATAGAAGTGCCGTCCTCCATCGCGAATGTGCTGTTGAATGCGTTAGTGTGCTCCTCGTCGTCCACCGGTTCATAGGCTTCCAGGAAGGCTCGGAAGGCTGCGTCCAGCTCGCCCACTTCGACCTTGTCGAACCAGTTGCTCTGAAGAGGAGCTACCCGCTCGTCGGCGTCCACTGCAGTTGGCGACTTTTTGGGCGACGCTGCTGCTGCTGGTTCGCAGTCCTTGACGTTGGTGGTGATCACGAGTCCGCCGTACGCTTCCGATGTGACGGGCACCGGCTGTCGCGAGGACGTCATGAGCCCGCGACGGCGGCGCTGGATCTTCTGGCGGTACTTCTGCGCGTGAGTCATGGTCTGACGCGGCGTGCGCGTGCCGACATAGGCGGCGATAGCTTTCCATGGCCCGGACGGGTAGAGCTCTAGCCCCTGGAGGAACCGGTCGTGTTCGTCGATCGTCCACGGCAATCCGTGGCGGTGCGGCGTCTCACGGCTTTCCAGCATTGCCACCACCGGTTGAACCGGCACAGCTTTCACCTTGTACTTGGTCGTCGTTGTGGTCATCTGCTTGGCTTTCTTCTTGGCCATCTTCTTCTTTTTGCTGCTGCTGAGCCCATCCGGTGGTCGAGAGAGCGGTAGACGAATGAGCTGAGGACTGGACGGTGCCTCCATGGTGACGTCGGGGGCCTCATCGCCCGATTGCGTCGTGAACAGCTCATCACGGATGCGAGTGGAGATGGTCATAGTGGATTCGAGGTAGAGAGAATCTCTCGGTAGCAGCTCTGCGCGCTCGACCGCAAGTTTCGGAATGCGGTCTCTGCCTTCTTTCTGCCTGCACGTTGACAGACGGACGGACGATCTCCCCCTTGAGGATGCGCATCTTGCGGGTGGACGCACTGCTGGCGATATGTCCACGAGGCGGGCGCGGTTAATGACGTGTTATAGTTTATGTGGGAAGAGTTTGTTGGGTGTCCGCATTTGTTGAGGACGAACGATGTCAGAACTCATACCTGATTCGGTCCCTTGGCGGCCAAGCCTTGACCTTGACTCAAAGCTTACACAGATGGAGGCACAAATCAATACGCCCGCTGGATGTTCACTTTTTTAAGTTGGTGGCGCAGTTGGAGCTATTTGTAAGTTGCACATGCAAACTGCAACGACCTCGGCGCAATGGCATAGACAGCAAGAAACGCCTCCTTCAACCACAGTTTGATGCATCGGTCTGTTCGTCCTAGTCGGGTTAGATTGAAGCGTTCAATGTCACGGCTGCAACAACCACCTTGGGGCATCGACGACCAACCGCGCGGCGAAACAAAGATGCTCGGCGTGTTTCATGCGAAGACATTCAGGGTGAAGTCATGCCGAAATGGAACGCGTATCGCTTCTTGCATGGACAAGCCCCACAACAGCCAAAGGATAGGACGTTCCAATGCTTCACTATGGAACGCTTTGCGTTACACACACGAGGTGGAGGGCTCGGGGCAGCCTCGGTTGCTTTGAGCGAGTGTCTACGATCGACCACCGTGATTTCGCGTGTGGAACGACATTGCTCACGCGTCCCCAACCGCCGTAGCACTCGCATTGTCAACCATCGCTGTAGATCCGGTGGCCACTCCCTATTTTAGCATTCCGGTCGAAACCACCTCCCCATACACCATCGACCATGAAGACCGCGCTGCTGCGAGAGATTGACGCGCAGATAGCGCGAGTGAATCCTCACGGAGAGAGCTCTCCGTCGCCCGAGTACGTGTTCGCCATCCGTCCGCGGAGTCGGAGCCACCACGAAGGACTGGCTGCTCGACGACAAGACTTGGACCGCGCCGCGACTCTCGACAGACACAAGGTACCAGTGATGCACGAGGTCTCGCGCACCTACAGCGAGTGCCGGGCACTGTACCGAGAACTGCAGCGCCTGACCGACTGCAAGAATGTGCAGGCGTGTTGCTGCGCGCTGGGGTCGTGTCCGTTCTGGTCGCTGTTTGCGGTGCTGGGCAGCATCGAGTTCCCGAAACGGACGCTGTTCAACCACCAGTCCAAACATGTTTTCGCGCAGAGGACGCAGGCTCTCGACGCTTTAATGCGCACGGTGCTAGCTGTGCTCCGGACCAACTACCGCATCCGACACTTCCGTAGCTACCAAGCTCCGTACGACACTGCCCACGCGTGCAAAGTGTTGGTCGCCTTGTGTCTGTTCCTCGAGCTCAACAAGGCGGACGTGGAGCAGCGTTTGCTCGAAGGTGGCGAGCGCCTCGCGTACAAACTCAACCTGCACGGCTGGCAATCCGACCGACCGAATCTGTACTTCGCCTGCGAGAAGAAGTACCGCCACGTAGGCGAAGTTCGAGAGCGCAAATCAAACCAGTCGCTGGCCATGTCCGACGACGACGACTATAAGGACCCGACGAGCGCCATGTCAGACGACGAGGAGGACCAGCAGCGACGGAGCTCGCTCTTGCTTGTGTGGGGCTGAAGATATATGATCCATCGAACCCGTAATTATTAACTGTATGGTTAGAGACAACACGACACTCACGCGGAACCGTGTTGATTGCAGAACGTTCGTTGTCCGGCCTTGCGCTCGTTCGATCGACTATCAAATATGTCCGGACGAGTACATATACGCCTTCCACTTGGAACGCCTGGCGGCAGCGTCGGGCTTCGTTTCATTTATCTGGGATCATCAGTTGTCATGGACCACACCGTCAATCGCAGTGATGACAGGTGCGTGCGTTCACAGCGAAAAAGAAACACCAGTGCACAGACCTCACAATGCAATCTCGAGCGGCGCGAACGATCTCCAAGGCAATCGTAGCTGTAGGCACAGCAGGCGCGGTCGCGACGGCCTGTTGGCTACTGAATCGAATCCTCGAACGCAAGCGCGTTGAAGTCGCCAAGACGTACATCAATGCCAAGGCCACTAGCACAGTCGACAACTACGACAGAATCAAAAGTTACCAACAGCAGCAGGAACACGATGCTGGCGACAGCTTCGCGCTGCTGCCCGTCGTCCCCGAGTCCGACGGCGAGTCCGAGGAGGACGCCATGGGCTACACTGCCGATTACTTTACTCCACACTATGACGTCTGCATGTTATCCGTCAGCGTCCAGACACTTGTGGATCCACTTCCAGATGTTCCCCCCGTCGACCGCAGCGAGTGCAGACTCTGCAGAGCTGCAGCCAAGAGCTGTGACACCGCCAGTGATGGCGTCGAAGTAGGCGAAAAAGTGCGGGCGTTGTCGTTCTCCGATACCGAAACAAGTAGCAACACAAGTGTGTTATCTATGGCGAGCGAATGCGGAGAGGACCAGGACGAGGGGTTTATGCAGCGCCCTCGGACGTGCTCCAGGACGGAGCAGTGGCTGTATGTCAGACTGTAGCCATATTGAGGTTCTCACACGTCGCAGAGTACAGGTACCGAAATTCACGAAACCTGTTTATTCCCAAAATTTGATATCCAATCAGAATCCAGAAAAGTTGTGGTCATTTTTCGTTTTTGGAATAATCATGATGCGTGATGAACGACCTTGTTGAAGTCGCACTTGCACTGCTTCATGTTGCAGCATTCCTCAATTTGCTCCCAACTACGAAAATGACCGATTTCAAGACGCGTCAAGTTGCCAAGAACTTTCAAGCTAATGAGGTGAGCGATGGAGATGGTGCACGCGTGCATCGCTCCATCGGTTCTTCTCATCTGTACAAGTTCGACCCGTTCCTGATCCTGGACGAGTTCAACGTGGCGCTGCCTGCAGGCTTCCCAGACCACCCGCACAGAGGGTTCCAGACGGTCATGTACGTGTTTCCCACGTCCAAGGGAGGCATGCGCCACGAAGACTTCATGAGCAATCAGGGTGAACTGCGCGCTGGCGATCTGCAGTGGATGAGTGCCGGTAGAGGCATCATGCACGCAGAGATGCCTTCGAGCACGGAGCCTGCGTGCGGGCTGCAACTCTGGATCAACTTACCAAAGGACTTAAAGATGATCAAGCCGCATTACCAGGAGATCAGTCGGGAGTCAGTCTCACATGCCTTCAACGAGGACAAGAGTGTCGAGGCCGCCGTATTTGCTGGAGAGGTTTTTGGCTACAAAGGACCTATCGAAACGGAGGCTCTTGTGACGTACGTTCACTTCTTGCTCAAGCCAGGAGCAACGGTGGAGTATGTTATCCCTGCGAGCCACAATGCGTTCGTGTATGGCGTGTCGGGAACGGGCAAGTGTGCAGGTGTGGACGTTCGAGCGCATGAGGCAATTGTGCTGGAGAAGGAAGGCGACGGGGTGCTGCTGACAGCGGCGAAAGACGACAATCTCGAGGTGGTTGTGACCACTGGCGAGCCTCTGAACGAGCCGGTGTTCCAGTACGGCCCCTTTGTGATGTCCTCAAGGGAAGACATCCAACAGACACTGTGGGACTTTGACCTGTGTACAAACGGCTTCGAAGACGCACACGGCTGGAGATCCGAGATCGCGCCTCGCCGCCGTCGCTAAATGTCTTGCAGCGTGGAGAGAGAGAGAATGCTATAAAAGATAATGTTTCTTGCTTTTAATCGCTGGAGGATCGAGTTAGTTCTAACAAATCCTGCGAAATGGGCCAAAGTCCAAGAAAAAATGGATGAGCTCACCAAGCGTGGATATGCCTTCCGCCACCGCAAAACGATCATTATCCAGTCAACTTTCAGG
>LGSN01000667.1:0-21186 GCA_001314375.1 Phytophthora podocarpi | reverse complement strand
AACCTCCTGCCAAGTCCTGAAATAAGTTGGCGCAATAATAACCTACCCCTAATCTGATGTGGTTCGCTAAAACAGTGAAGAGGTGCACAGGGTGCAGCTGTGATTGGCTGCTGCGTGAGGCCAGCTTATAAGGGGCTAGGCTTTCCGTCCAAACAAGACTTATCCTACAGTATGTGACTACGACAGAGACTATTGTTACAAACTGGAGGACGGATGTCATGAACCGTCAAATCACGAAATTGGAGGTGTCGACATGAAATCTGTTACCCAGTCTAAACGCAAAAACCCTTACTGGAAGGGTTTAACCCTATAGGATCGAGTAGAAGGTGACCATGCTTGGTCTTGGGTTTAAGCCCGCGTGCTGCGCACACGGACTTTAAACCACAGGCATTTAGGAAAAAAAGGGGCCAAAAAGGGCTGGTATACAAAAGCAAGTAAGTCCAGTTTGTAAAAATAGTCATTTTCATGTGACTACACTGAACTCGCCACCAAGTGATATGAAGTTGCGTCATGCTGCTCGCGCAGCCTTTCCTGCTTAGGTTGGAGATTCAGTTCAAATTTCACCCTCCTGTCATCAGCCCTACCTCGCCATGCGTTTTTACTGCGTAGTGTTGGTAGTTGTGGCCACTTTCCTCTTCACCACCAGCGGTTCCTCAATCGGAATAGCTTCCAAGCAGACTACCAAGCCTTTTTCATCGTCCGACTCACAACCACTTCGCTCACTCACCGATAAAATAGTCAATGTTCACGCGAATCGGTCCTGAGGGTCGATAAAACGGCAGACGAGGTCAAAGACAAGGAAGAGAGAGCATTCAAGATCCCGGTCATAGACAAGATCACTGAGTACCTCAACCAGAAGACGCTCAACTACTGGCTGAGGCGAAACAAGGATCCGAAGGAAGTTTGGGGTCTTTTGAGACTGAATGGGTTGAAGGGCAGAGCTTTTCAAAAACCGAGACACAAGTACTACCGCCAGTACGTGGAGATGTGGAATAAGGCTAATAAAGCTAATAAAGCTTCATAGATTAGCTCAAGCAGGCAATGGCATACATGTACTGTGTGTACATTTTTATAATGAATACGAGTTGAATTCTCTTGTTGTGTACCAGCTGGATACGTATCGGACGTTGCATAAAGAGCCCTTGATCTACCAATTCCAAAAAGGGTTGTGCCTGGAGAGGCGTGTCGTAAACGAAACTAAACTGCCAAACCGACAACAGCACGGACAGGTGGAAAAATGGACACAGTTCGCAGTGAATACTCGGAGGGTAGCCTCACTTCGAGTCGACTCGATGACGGCGGCGCAACAGGTCGAGCGTCGCTTTCGTTCTCATTTTCCAATTCGCACTCGAGTCAAGTGTCCATCGAAAGTGCCTCCAGTCGCTCCGACTTCCTCTCAAGCTATGAACGCAAGTTCCAAGAGCGCAAAGCTGCCAAACACAAAAAATCGGAGAAAGCCAAGCGAGAAAAGGAGAAAGCGGAGCGGAAGCAATTGTTTTCTGCAGACCAGAGACGTCAAGCGGAGCGAGAGGCCGAACGACAAGCACGTCGGAAGGAAATGGAGACCTGGCTGACGGACCCCAACGAGTTACGACGCATCGAGCGTCGATCCCAGAAACGCAGTCGAGATCGGATGCGGACGCTGGCGGAATGGTACGTTCCAGCAACGTCAGGTCCCCACGAGGAAGTGCAGCCAGTGTTCGTAGCTGCCATGAGCCAAGAACTGAGCAACCAGGAGCACCCAAGTCGTAAGAAAATAGTGACACCTCTACTGTCCAAGGAAGCTGCTGCTATCAAGGACGAAGAAGACCGAGAGGCAATGGGAACTGTGTTACAGCGACAGTTGACGGCATTTACGAGCAAACTCGAGTATCTCGAGCAGTTCACAGACGCCCCAACGCCTGTACAAGTTCGAGCCAAGACTCGAGCAGGTCCAAGACGTCGACGGCGCGTTGCAAGAGAAGACATGCTCCTGGCTCCACTGGGACCAGCGCATAGCAATTTGAAGGCAGCGAAGAGTGTTGCTAGTCTGCCGACTCACTACAGTTCGAAAGAAGGAAGGAAACTAGCGGCGTCGACTTCTTTGCAAACACTTGGACCGACATCGAGAGTTTGTGTTGACAACGAAGATACTGAGGACATGATGGATGACGCTGAAGTCGACGAGTATTTACTGCGTCATCGCAAGGTAGCGAAGCAAGTCTATGCGGCTGTAAAGTTGCAGGCGACCTGGAGGATGCACCTGCGTCGGCGTAAGTATGTTCCGTGGAGACTGCGACGAACTCGACATCGACGTGCGATTTTCGAGATTTGGGTCATGACTTTCCGCGTAGGCTACCGAGCACAGTACTCACTGCTTCGTAAATATTTTACTGCGTGGCATGCGGATGTGGTGGAAGCTCTGCAACTCCGAGAGATGGAGCTGCATCTCTTCCGCCAAGCTGCAACGCAGACGGAGTTGCCACGCATGGTCCTCAACCTCGTCTTCACCTCTGACTGGGAAGACGAACGAGCGACGCGTCTTGCAGCAAAAGCTGCCGAGGATGCAAAGAAAAAAGACGTCGCACCCTCTAGCAAAGCGGCATTCCTTAGTGCCTTCCTAAACTCTGCCTTTGGCGACTTGGAGGCTTCTTCTGACAAGGGACGCAGTCGCGTGCATCAGCTACGGGCTCAGCACGCAGCGACCCGCGAAGAAGTGCGAAAGAAAGTCGTTCAGCACGTTTTTCGCCTCTGGAAAAGAGTGCACGAAGCCAAAAAGCGGGTCGGACTCAACGCGCAACTTTGTCTGAAGCGGGCGGTGCGCATGGCTTTTGGAACTCGTCAACGTTGGCCGGCAGAAATACTGCTCTCTGTGTTTGAAATTTGGGCTCGATGGGCTAGTTTCAATCGCTGCAAGCGTCTTGGTCTGCCTCTGCCTCACTTCGCACAATCAAATCCACACTGGGATATCTGGCTGCACAACTACCAGGAACGCCAAGTTCGCTGTGTTAAGGCAGCCGCCAAGGCCCCAGGTGCGCGATTACGACGATATTTCCTTCGGCTCCACGCGTTCGCACGTCGCGTTATACGTGAACGATACGCTGTAGCCATCGCTTCGGAGCATTTTTCTGGAATGCTGAAGCTGAAGGTCCTTCTAGAGTGGCGTGAAGCGATTGCCGATAGTGCAGCCGAGAAGAAACTGTTAAGAGGAGTTTTGCTACGACTGCATCGCTACGCTTGCGCCAAACGGAAGCTCCGTCCACTCAAAGATGCGCTTCGTAAGCGACAACGTGGATGGTGTTCACGCCGCGTTTGGCGAGGCTGGAAGCGAGTGCAGCTCCACGCCTGCTTCAAACGGGAACTCAACGTCGCAAGACTAGAAAATAGTCAAGCTTGGCGGTCTCGAATCCATCGGACTCTGGATATCTGGCGTGACGAACGCAATTCGCTTCTGCTGTGGAGAACGTTCGAGGCTTGGACTCATTTTGTACGCAAACGCAAGCTTTTTCTCACGCTTCGCCTGCTCTGCGCTCGTTTACAGCGGAGAAATCTGCTTTTCGGCGTCTTTAACGCCTGGAAGGCAGCGGGATGGGACCGTGTGGATGGCTTCCTCGAAGACAGTCTGCGACTCGATGCTTGGGACACGTATCGAGAGCTATCGGTGTTCTTCCCAATGATGTTCTACGGCAGGTTCTCCGATGCAGGCTCAATCTTCGGTGGTCTTCCAAGCCACATGTATGGTGAGAGCGGCGTACTTGAGCGACTGAAGGAAGATAAACAAGAGTTGCTGCTGTCTACGTCAGGTGACGCCGTACGCCACTTCCACGGCGTGTTAGTACGTGACAGCGTCGTGGAAGTTCGCAATGCCATTTTACAGACTCGACATCTCGTGAATGCCGTGGATGACGCCTCAGGGAATACCGCACTACACGTCGCGGCGCTAATCGAGGAGCCTGAAAGACGTTTGGAGATTTTGTCTCTGTTGCTAAGTGAAGGTGCAGCAACTCTGAAGCGAGTGAATCGACATGGACTCTCGCCCGTGCAGCTTGCTCCTGACCCAGCTACGCGTCTTCTGCTGGACAAAGGCATCTTCGCTTTCCATTCACACAATATCCTGAAGCGAGAAGGAGATTTCGAGAATAATCATCGATTGCTGTGGTGTATGGCAACACTCATGACTAGGGAATTGGGGACTGGACTACGAACTCCAGCCCATGTAAGAACTGGTCAGTGGTTCAGTACACTGCGAGACGAGCTGTGGCTGCGTCAAAAGCACATTCGCTTTGCTCCTGACTCGACCTTCGCACCGACAGTAGCACGATCTCGCGGGTTTCTAAACGCGCTCAAGACTCGTTTGTGTCTGACGCATCAAGACGTTTTAGCTGCTGCACTAGCTCCCAAACCTTTGGAGTCAAATGAAGCTGGTGAGAGTCGCTATCACGAGTGCGAAGAACGGTTCAAAACCAAAAATGCGAAAGCTACCGAGACGGGGGAGTACGAAGCTTACGGTCGGTATCTTTTAGCGACAACGCTTGATGCTGAGGCCTGTGAGCAGGAACTCATCCCTAGTTTCGTCGGTCTGTTGTTCTCCCTGGAATTCTCTATCGATGATGTGGTTTCTCAGGCCTATCGTCTAGAAGAACAGTGTACAGCCGCAGAGAGCGAGTTGTGGGAGCTGTATCAACGCATTCAACGAGCTGAGAAGGCCTGGAGTACGTTGTTTGCCCAAGGAACTGGTGGAAATGCAGTGAACACAAGAAACGATGTTGGAATGCTGCGACTCTTGTCGGATGACGCTGCTGCCGACCTCATGTTCAAGCGAGAGATATTTCTCCTGGAATTTGAACAGTTCAATGCTAGAGATCGAAGCGAGAGCCAAGACGGAATGGACATTCAACAGGAAGCACTTGCATTGGAGATTGATACGCTCATGATAAGAACGAAACGGAAGATGCGGAAGGCTGAGAAGAAGGTCAAGCGACTGCAAGAGCAGATCGACGAGAGCAGTCGAGCTTATCGTGAGGTTTTGTTTGCAAGTGGGAGGAGTGTAGCTGATATTTGCGTGACGCGTATGAACCTGGAGCATGCACGGCTACGAATGACCATGGCGTTAATCAAACACAGCGACGCGAAGGCTGTCGTTGAGCGCTTCGAGTACGCGAAGCAAGTGCTGCAGAGTGGGGAACGGTCCTCCGACCCTCATTTTGACCGCAGTTCTCTCGCTTTCGACGTGCTGCCTCCTTCAGTTGCAGCTCTAACATCTGAGGAGCGAAATGCGTTTTTGGAGAAGACGATGGCGAGATATTCGCACATGTTCCAGACCAGAGTCATTCTAGAGGAGAGCCACGCTGCAGAGAAGACTAATGCTGATAATGTCCAGGAATTCAAGAGGAAAGAACTCCCAGAAGCGCTCCGCCCTCTTCAGAAGAAGGCAGTGAACAAGCTGCATACGCTGTTCGTGTTGAATTCACTTCGCTCCTGCTGCTGCTGGCTGGCCGAAAACTTGATAGCGATGGATGCAGCAAACAACGAAGAGAACAGCGCGGACACTGAGAGTGAAGGAAGCGATGGCGACCGACCTCTGGTTGACGAAGGAAGCGAGTTGACGAGACTTCTCAGTTCTACTGGAGCTGTATTTGCCGAAGGAATTTCGCGACGTCGTAGCAGTATCACAAACACAAGAAGAGTACTCGAAACCTACCAGCATGGCTCGTCAATGGATGTGTTAGACCCGGACAGTGAGACTATGAACGCGACATACGCGGCAAGTGCCATGCTGTTGTTTGAAGAAGAGCGTCGCACAGCTGAAGAAGCCGAACGCGAGCGAATTAACTCCACGAAGGTCGAGACCGTTGCTGGAATATCTGAGCACAACCCAGTCACGGGTGAGCTAGAACTGCCTCCGGATCATCTCGTGAGCATTGAAGCGATCTCTGTCCCAGCGCGGACGGAGGTGAGACCAGCAGTTGAAACGAAAGAAATCCGTCGCAATCGCAAGAAGGAAGAACTGCAACGTGCGATGATGCATCGTCGACTTCAGCACAGAGGCGGAGATAGCGAAAGTGACAGTGAAGACAACAATCGCTCCTCTAGAGACGATTTCCTGCCTGTGATTCACGGCATCGAGCTCAATTTTGGAAATTTCGTAGCTGGTGACGGAGTTTGGTCTAAGGACGGTCCATCATGGGACAAAAAAAACTTATCCAGCAATGCTGCGGTGAAGGAGAAGGAGAAGGAAGCACATGACTCTGCTACAAGTGAAGCCATGTGGAAACGTGGAGGCGTCAAGCTGGTCGACAGTTCTGCTCCAAGTATTAAGCAAGTGCTGGCACAAGCTCACAGGATCAGTACGTCAAGGCAGAAACTACACGTTGGAAGCCGTCGCCAAGGACTGGTGATGCAGGAGCCTCCTGAAGTGCCACTACCGCTTGAAGAAGTCCCAGAAACTCAAACGGAGTCAACACCGCAAGGAAAAGTATCCGAGGACTTGAGCTCTGCCAACGAGCAACAAAAGGCCCAGCGGCAAGACTCGGTAGTGGCAGGACATCGTTCACTCGACCGTGCTGCCTCAGCTTCTAGTCTACTAACGGACACTGCGTTGAACTCCACATCACCTGTGTCAACAGCAAAAGTTAAGCCAGAAGACCCACTGATCGAGCCACAGCGTGACGAGAAGCAATTGACTCTGCCCCATGAGGATGTAGCTACAGGAGAAATGCAGCTCAGCACGCGCAGTCGACAAAACTCGGCAAGTTCTAAACGCTCGGGTCGCTCCAGCACTCGAGAGGAAACGAATAGCGCTGTTCCGAGTTGTCGAGTGGACTCCTTGAACTCTCCACAGCACGACGCGAACGAGACTACAGAGTTAAGGAACACTTCGGAGACGAACTCTGACGCCTGTTGCCATGTTGAATCACCTATGGAGCTACATGAACGTGAAGACAGCAAAAGGCTACGCGTAGACTGGCCCACCCGCCCCCTTCAATCGCCAGTTGTGGAGATCAGCACGTCTCGGACTTCAGATTCACGTGGTGAACGTCGCGGAGGAAACGAATCTGCACAAACGCTTGAAACGAGTGAGAATCGTTCTCGAGAGAGCGACACAAACATCAACACTGTCAACGCATCAATCAAATGGGAGGAGGGGGCAGCTCTTGAAGCTTTCCCACTTGCCGTCGTTTCGAACAACCAGTTGGCATCTGTCGACTTCACAGGCCGTGAGAGAGCAGCACCAACCTTGTCTCGAGTTAGCAGCCTTCGCGTAGCAACAACGCAAAGAAACAGTGGAGAAATGGACGAGTTTACAGCCGCACGCTTCGTGTTAGACGACAATGTGGAAAACGAAAAATCACTGGAGTTATCGATGGAAGGCGACAGCGAGTTGTTCACTATTCAAGGCAAAGCTTTGGTCATGGTGACGAAGCCCAAAGGGGCCAGGCTTCAAAGTAGCGGTAGTGGAGTGTTTGACGTCTTCGATGAGACTAAGCAACGCCCCAAGCAAGAGAAGAAACGTAAGGAGATTACCACGACGGGCAGTATTCCTCTGGAACGACCGACACCTTCCATTACGGTCACGGTAGTCGCAAAAGCTGCGAAACAAGAAGTGGAAGCTCCCGAACCGATAGAAATCCTGTCTGTCCCATTGCCACCATCTCTTGAGAAAGCTCGAATGTCGCCGCCCAAGCCATTCGTGAAGCTCGAAGCAGCCGTGGAGATTAAAAACGATGGGGATATCTCAGCTTCTTTGCAGTTGGAAGGCATGGGGCTGGACAATACCTTGAATGCAAACCGTGATCCGGGGTCTATGAAGCAGGAAGGGCTACAGCAGGACATGACTCCTCTTGTGCCTACGCACTCATCTCGCTTAGCAAGTCGCCGCAACCGAAATCGTGTATCTGCAGACTTGATATCGTCGGATTCCAGTGGCTTGGCACTACAAGGAGCACGGATGGACGTCAAAAACACTAGTGGCATGAAGAACGTCGAGAAGTCGATAGAGTTTACTGGGTTTGAAGACATGGGGCTATTGTCCAAGGCAGAGAAGGAACGGCTCTGGCAAGAGTTTGCTGCGGGGCCGCTTTCGACCAGTGTGAGAGATGCCTACACGATATTGTACCCAGACACGTACGCTACTGCCCCCAACAGCAGGAACTCGTCTCAACCAATGTCTGTCGAGCCGTCTGCATCTGCTCTGCGTGTGGATTCCACCCGTGACCCTCAACAGAAGGCGCTTGAACGCAATAGGAAGTTCTGGAGTGCAGTCGAAGGCTACCGTGCGATTGGAACTTCGTCACTGGTACCGTTGGATGCTGCTACTATCTCTCAACGCAGACAAGACAAGGCCCAAGCCATCTTCGACCAGTTCGTCCGTGGTCAACGGGACAACGTTGGGAGTAGAGAATCACGGGCGTTGGCATCGGCGTGGCTTGACATGTATCCGAAGGAGGTGGCAGAAGTGCGACGACAGCTCAGTCACGCTCCTAAAGGACTTTTCGATGAGCTCCAGCGGACTGCGGAACTCCAAATTTCGGCAGCACTCGCCAAGAGACAAACGGATGAAGCCTCTCACTATTAGAACAGTACTGTACCGTACCTACACACATTGTGTTGAATGCCGTGTTGGCCGCATCAACATCACGCCTTCAAATCTACCAGGAACGCAGCGATTCAAGTGTTTACTCGACATCTCCATCATCAGGGAACGCTTGAGCCTGAGTAGTCTGGAATTTGGCACGAGAACGACTTCATGAGCGCGCTACGTTTGACTGAGCTCTTCGATGTGACGGACAAGGTGGTGGTCATCACCGGTGGCGGCCGGGGCATCGGCAAGATGATGACCGACGGCTTCGTGCAAAACGGAGCCAAGGTGTACATCGCGTCACGCGATCTCGAAGCGTGTCAAGCTATGGCCGACGAGCTCAATGCCAAGGGACCGGGAACGTGTTTCGCTGTAAGCTCCGAGTCTGTTGAAGGGCGCTTCGTATAACGCATGTACTAAGGTCTTCGTCGCTGTCCTGTGCTACAGCTTCGAGCCGATCTGGTGACTGAGGCTGCGTGCAAGAAACTGGCCGAGGAGATCGCCAAACAGGAGACGAAGGTGGACGTGTTCATCAACAACTCGGGCGTTGGATGGGGCGGAGACGTCGAGCACCATCCGGAGAAAGCTTGGAGCAAGGTGTTGGCGGTCAACGTGACGTCTCCGTTCCACGTCACGCGCTACTTGTTGCCGTTGCTGGACGCTGCCGCCTCAACGGCCGACGCGGCCCGCGTGATCAACATCGGCTCGGTGGCTGGCCTCATGCCCCAGCAGATCAATACGATCGCCTACGATACGTCCAAGGCTGCTATCCACCATCTGACGCGCGTGTTGGAAGCTAAACTGTCACGTCGTCCGAACGGCGGCCACATCTTGGTCAACGCCATCGCCCCGGGGCTTGTGCCGACCATACTGTCCAAGGGCATCGCGTACGTGACGGCAAGTCGTTCGAGGAGCTGCAGCAGAATATTCCCATCGGACGCTACGGTGCCGAGTCTGACATGGCAGGACTGGCCATTTTCCTGGCTTCCAAAGCTTCCGGGTGGATCACCGGAATGGTCATCGTCGGACGGTGGACAAGTGTACACCATGGAGACTGGCTTCGAAACAGCCAAGCTGTAGGGAGTTTTAGGAGGTGGTAAGCAGCTAGCGAAGGTCTCAAATAAAGCCGACGCTTCATGGTCTCAACAGTGTCTGCGATGGAGTCTAAGGGTGAAGGATCTGGTGACAGCGCATCAATTGAAGCCCCGGTGAAGCTTTCCGTACTCGAAGAGTTCTTGTCAGTGCGTGGACTCACAAGTCAGCAGCACCGTGTTGTGAAGGGGTCGACTCCAGCCCGAGTCACGGCTGAGGCGCTGTCAAAGGCGTACGCGAAGCGCCGGCATGGACAGAAAACTGAGGCGCAGCGTGCAGCTCTTCGAGACCCTGAAGACGTTTTCAGTGACAGTGTGGACGCGTACGTCCCTCGGAAGCGACAGCAAGAGTTGATGAACTTGCACCAGGACGAGAAGGACGTGAACGACGTCTTCGTTACGGAAACGAGAGTGCTCTCGTTTGAACGCGAGGTGCTCGATAAAGTCGTCTGCGATCGAGAGGAGAATCGCTACGAGTTCGAGGAAAAACTATGGCGTCTAATGATGGAGGGCCGAGGTCTACAGGAAGTCGAGGAGAACCAGACAGCCACGGACGAGTCGCTAGATGAAGAAGCAGAGCAGCAGCCGTAAGCAGGATTACCCCAATTGAACCAGCATCACTTCTTGAACTTACCTTCTTCGTTAACACCTACAACTTGTAGTCAATTGAATTGATGTCAACCTCCGCTACCTTCCGGTGTTGGCAAGATGATACGAAGCCACTAAGTGTTGTGTCGCACACGACTGGATTCTTGTACCTTTGCATAATATGATATTATCATGTGTTGTTAGAATTAAGATCTAACGAACCTGTTCCTCTTGAGTCCACTTCATACTAGTACCTCCTGGATTTATCCTGCGTCAGCATTAGTCTCCGCTAACTTCGCGGCGATGTGAAGTTCGCCATCGCACAACTCAATCGACCGGCTTCGTAGCAAGCAAGACCAACTGACCCCCCCCCCCCCCTACCCAGCTATGACCTCTCTGAACCTGACCCAACTCTTCAACGTGAAGGACAAGGTGGTGATCGTCACTGGCGGCGGTCGCGGCGTTGGAAAGATGATTGCCGATGGGTTCGTGCAGAACGGAGCGAAGGTGTACATCGCGTCGCGCAACTTCGACGCGTGCCAAACCACAGCCGACGCACTTAATGCTAACGGCCCAGGACACTGCATCCCTGTAAGAACACTTGTTGGTGTAAGGACATGTCGATCGTACACTAAATGTTGTCGTTGTTGTACTCAATACTTTAGCTGCAAGCGGATCTCTCGGGTGAGGCGGCATGCCAGGCGTTTGCGGACGAAATCGCCAAGCGCGAGTCGCGTGTTGACGTACTCATCAACAATTCGGGCACTGGAGTGGAGACCCCCGTCGAGGAAACCCCAGAAGCTGGTAGGTTGGCCATCAAGAGGGTTTATAGTATCACTTTTTACTGACGCACCTATCGTTCTGCTTATCTTCTTACAGCCTGGAATGAGACCTTGTCGCTGAACGTGACGTCGCCCTTCCTTCTAACGCGTTTCCTACTCCCGCTTCTGGACGTCGCAGCAACCTCCGCGGACGGAGCTCGGGTCATTAACATCGGCTCGATCGCCGGCTTCATGCCGCAGAAGATCAACACGATCGTGTACGACACGTCCAAGGCGGCGGTGCACCACATGACGCGTGCGTTGGCGGCCAAACTAGCTCGTCGTCCTAACGGGGGCCACATCCTCGTGAACGCCATCGCTCCAGGACTGGTCCCATCGAAAATGACGGAGGCGATCGTGCATATGACGGGCAAGCCTTTCGAGGAGATGAAGCAGGACATTCCTACTGAACGCATGGGAGAGGACTCGGATATGGCTGGACTCGCCATTTTCCTGGCGTCCAAGGCTTCGGGATGGATTTCCGGCCAGATCATCACGTGCGATGGCGGGATGGTTGGAGCTGCGGAGACTGGCGTTGGTCCGTAGGAAGTTGGTCATTCTAGGCGGGTATTCAATCGTATGCTAGTGTTAGCATTCTCGTCTACGGTAGTGCATATGCGGTGAGTGGCCACCGCCACTGAACAAGAACTCCTATGCCTTTGAGTTTGTGTTCACGACCGCCGACTAGCCAAACGCGCACAATGTTTATGTCATGAGCATTGCTTTACATGTAGGGGAGACACGTCGAGTTTACGCAGCACCGTCGCGTAAGCAATTCATGGATGAAACTCAGCGATTGTCCACAGCCCCCTGCTTCTTCACTCAGTCTCTCGATGCCTTCAGTTCACAATTCGTGGGGGACCCTAAGAACGACTATCAAGACCAGTCATGCGTCTACGTGTCATCGCGCTCTGGATTGTGGCCACCCTTTTCGCTACCGGGTCAACTTTGTCAGCGATGCCAGACAAAGAGCAGACGTCGACTTCCAAGGTGGGCAGCCCAAGCAAACGCTTCTTAAGGGGTAATGACGAGGACACCAGCACGGAAGAGAGGTCGCCAAATGTGGATATTCTCATCAAGGACGCCGCGTCGAAGGTGAACAAGGCCACACTCAGGAAGTGGAAATTTGCTTTTTGGAAGCTGATCCTGCGACGAACCCCGCTCCAAGCGCGCAAGAAATTGGGAATGTCGTTGATGGGGAGAGAGGCTTTAACCCACAAGAACCAGAAGCAGTTAATGGAATACGTGAAGTATTACGACAAGGGCCCGCTGAAATATGACTAGTCGTGCTCGCGTCAATGGATGAGACTTGCTTGACAAGCCAAGCTATCAGCGTAAATACCGTGGCTGCAATAAGACCACCAGTGTCTTATCATGTTATATCCTCGCTCGAAACTACATGTATTATACTTGCTAGCTTGCTTGGGGCGAACGAAATCAGGAAAGCGAGGGATGCCACCTTTCAACTGGCAGGTCCCATGGCACCATGCTTGCTGCAAGCAATACCACTCAATTACTTTACCGTGCACAAGTTGAATATTTTGCATTATAGCAGTCTCGAACAGAAGGAGTTGTTCGCCTGTCGGACGTTGAGATCAAGAACGGTGAAACACAAACGATAGCGGACTGAACTTCTAGGCTCTGTACTGGTAGAAGAATGGCTGCCTCTTGTCCCTACGATTAGCAGAATCTGTCCAATCCAGGGATGCCACACGGAGGTATCAGCCCGTGGATCTTCACGGTCTCAGCCGCGAGGTCACATACCTCATTTAACTCTCCGATTCACACGACCGACTACAAGAACTATGATCTCTTTGAATGCGTCCCAGCTCTTTAATGTCAAAGACAAGGTGGTGCTCGTCACTGGTGGTGGCCGTGGAATCGGCAAAATGATCGCCGATGGATTTGTGCAGAACGGCGCGAGAGTTTATATCGCATCACGCAATCTTGAGGCCTGCCAAGTTACGGCGGACGAGCTCAACGCCAAGGGCCCCGGAGTCTGCATCGCGGTAAAAAAATCTACCCGAAACTATCACGTACTATGAATAATGTACCAACTGACTCTTTGGTTTGTTCCAGTTGCAAGTAAATTTGACGAGTGAGGAGGAATGCAAAGCTCTGGCGGATGAAATCATCAAGAGGGAGTCACGCCTTGACGTGCTCGTCAACAACTCTGGCGACGGAGACGACACCCCCATCGAGAACACCCCGGCGTCAGGTGCGTTGTCTATTGATGGATCCAATTGTCTTGAACGGAATTTACTGACGGTGTGGATTAGTTTGGAGCGAGACCTTCGCCCTGAACGTGACATCAGCGTACATCCTGACGCGGTTCCTGTTGCCTCTCCTTGACATTGCTGCTACATCTTCGGATGCGGCACGCATCATCAATATCGGGTCGATCGGGGGACTGATGCCGCAAAAGATCAACACGATGGTGTACGATTCGTCCAAGGCTGCGCTGCACCACATGACCCGCGTGCTTGCAGCTAAGCTGGCTCGTCGCCCGAACGGTGGCCATATTCTTGTGAACGCCATTGCGCCGGGATACGTTCCGTCGAGGTTGACGGAGGGCGTCGCATACGTGACGGGCAAGCCCTTCGAACAGATTAGTCAGGAAATCCCTGTCGGGCGTATGGGCGAGAGCTCGGATATGGCTGGGCTGGCTATTTTCTTGGCGTCGAAGGCGTCTGGTTGGATTTCCGGACAGGTTGTTACGAGCGATGGCGGGATGGTTGGAGCTGCTGAGACCGGTGTGGGTCCGTCCAAGCTGTAGGCGAGTCGGCACCAAGAAGAATTCGAGGGAAGCTGAAGTAATTGGCCATTTGCAAGTGGTTTTGGGCAAGAAAATACGAATGAAATACACTGCCCAATAAATCTTGCACACCGCTGTTGTTGAGCTCAACTTCTCCAAGCACATCAAGTGCGAGGCGAGTTTTCCTCACTCGTCGACAGATTACATGTAAGCTTAGTATGCCCCAGCAGCTCATCATCACATTTTCAAGGCCGCTCGACGCTCGACGACAGCTAGCTGAGAGAATGCGGAACAACTACAACGTAGCAATCTTTTTCTCTCTCATGGATGAACGTTTCTTTCGATTACGAGCTAACTGAATTCGTCATGCATATTGATTCTTAGCTTTAGAGAAGTAAATCCCCAGATAACTACTGTAAACCAAGGCT
This sequence comes from Phytophthora podocarpi, assembly GCA_001314375.1. Classification (NCBI taxonomy): domain Eukaryota; phylum Oomycota; class Peronosporomycetes; order Peronosporales; family Peronosporaceae; genus Phytophthora; species Phytophthora podocarpi. The sequence continues at coordinate 6,946 of LGSN01000667.1, read as the reverse complement.
GTTAGTCCTAACGTTAGCTCCGTTCTTACCAGTAAAACATGTTCATTTGCCTTCTGCGATAATACCTTGGGTATCCATCAGCGATGGCCCAGTTCACATAGCGGCCTCGTGCTGCCCGCTTGCGCAGCATCCTTCTGACCTCTTTTGGAGTCATACCGGCGGAGTACCAAGCCCGATACGTGTTCTTCACAATAACGTTTTCCAGCATGTCCCTGAACAATCCCTTTTCTTCGTCAGGGGCAGCAGCATCTTTTCCAACAGTCTTGTCAACCCTCAGGTATCTCTTGGACTTGTCATCCTCCAACTCGACAAGAGATCGGTCAACTTCAGATGAGGTCACTTTAGAAACCTCGTTCGGGTCGGAGACAGTCGCTGCAGACACTCCAGCAAGGACACCCGCAGCAACCAAAAAGATGTTTGCAAGACGCATCGTCGTAAAACCCGCGTTCTTGGGCCGTTGATGGAATGCTTTGAGCTCTGGAGAGAGAATTGGAAACTGGGAGCTATCGGGAGGCGATTCATGGAGAATGAATGATTCATCACCGAACAAGGCCATTCAGCTGTCCGTAATCCTAAGCCCAAGATTCGACGCAAACCGAACGCTTTTTATTTCACGATACGGACAATCTTCTCCTTAGCGCTATTTATCACTTTATACGATGAGAGGTAGCACTATCAATGATTGTACCGTTTAAATAGTTAATGACTGGCCGTGCTGCACTTGTGGCTGACGTCGCTGTTCACTTTGAGTTAGCCAAGCCCTCCCAGCAATTCACTTATGACTTTTACGCCTTCACAGCACCGCCCAGTCACCCTCACCAGCCTTACCTGTAGAGGCAACTGCTAACTACAGGAGCGGCAACAGTGCACGGTAAGCTTTTCATTTATACTGATGCAATGGGCATGCCAGCCCGAACGGTGAGCGCTTTTTAGGCAAGGGGTAAATAGCAAAATTTGCTATTAGATTTTGAATTATTTATTTTTATTTAAAACCCAGGCATCAGAGCTGTTCGGCCTTTCAGTGACAAGTATTTTCGAAGCCTCCATTGCTTACCACGCCACCCACTGTAAGAGCTATCAGTCGAGAAAACGAAGTCCCTGCCAGCGAAGTACTTTCCTATTCCACCGCAATTTCTTAGCTATTACCCCGCTGTTCCCGAGTCGATCATCAATGCTGCATCAACTGGCACAACCAAGGAGGCATCAAAGACATCAAAATAATCCGACCCACGCAAGGTAGGCTGCCCACCTAAATCCAAGGCCAAACGACCACCATGCTAACCTTCAATCTTGCAGTTCTTTAGCTCACCGCAGAAACCAAAAGATAGCTCGTAGCTTAAGCACAAGCCGATAGCATCCTATCTAACAAATATACCTTTACCATATCGGTACTTATGGGAGACCCGGGGACCAAGTGGGACCCCGGGTCCCGCCATCAGCAATTATTGCTGGCTGGATTGATGTCGTGTACGTACACCTATGTAGGACACATAAAGTTGAAGTTCCAACATAAAAGTGTTTACGCTGACGTGTTTTTCGTTCACCGCCTTCGACGTCAACTTGTTCACAATCGAATTCGACTCCTCCTACAGTAGTCAAAAGGCTCGACTCATGAGCTCTCTCAGCCTCAACAAACTCTTCGACGTGAAGGACAAAGTGGTGGTGATCACGGGCGGGGGCCGCGGCATCGGCAAGATGATGGCCGACGGCTTCGTGCAGAACGGTGCCAAGGTGTACATCGCCTCGCGTAGCCTCGACGCCTGCGCAGCTACCGCCCAAGAGCTCAACGCCAAAGGCCCGGGCCGATGCATCCCTGTAAATAACCAACAACAGTTGCAATTGCATTTCAATTGACTAACTGACTTGATGATATGTGGACAGCTGCAAGCGAATCTGCTAAGCGAGGCTGGCTGCAAGGAGCTGGCGGACGAGATCGCCAAGAAGGAGAGCAGAGTGGACGTGCTCATCAATAACTCGGGCGTCTCGTGGGGCGGGGACTTCGACCACCACCCGGAGTCCGGTACGCCCGACCACACAGTAGTTTGTTACCTCTGATAGTGAGTGAGGTGGGCTCATGGTTTTTGTTGTTGTTGATTGATTGGCTGTTATCAGCTTGGAACAAGGTCCTGACGGTGAACGTGACGTCGCCATTCCATCTGACCAAGTTCCTGTTGCCGCTGCTGGATGCGGCTGCGACGGCGTCGGATGCTGCGCGTGTCATCAACGTTGGCTCGGTGGCTGGCCTCATGCCGCAGCAGATCGACACCATCGCGTACGACACGTCAAAGGCTGCGATCCACCACATGACGCGTGTGCTCGCTGCGAAGCTGGCGCGTCGACCGAACGGAGGACACATCCTGGTGAACGCCATTGCGCCCGGTCTTGTGCCGTCCAAAATGTCCAAGGGTATTTCGGTGGTAACGGGTCTGGCCATGGACGAACTTGCTACGGGGATTCCGATTGAGCGGTTCGGCCAGGATTCGGATATGGCTGGGCTGGCCATTTTCCTGTCGTCCAAGGCGTCAGGATGGATCACGGGTATGGTGATTGCCTCTGATGGTGGCCAAGTGTACACCATGGAGACTGGTGTGGGTCCAGCAAAGCTGTAGGCGGAAAACTTTCAGAGCTGCTGAGAAAGAGCGGTATACATCGTACCTACATTAGGATTAGTGACATTGCGTACTTCCTTTCAATGCCATACTACGTGTGGGTCCAGAGGAATTAATGTTGTTAGCTCACGACTCGAATAAAATGCAACCACTACCATCAGTAGTCATGTCATAGTCTTCTTTGAAAACCACAAATCAGCGGGAGCAGATTAAACTTCGAAGTAAGCTTACAATATATTGAGCCCCAGTTATCTCAAACTGTAGTTAAAGAATTGGTGTAGTCAATAATGGTGGCGATGTCATTTCGGCTGCCACGTCTGAGAATGAACAACCCAGCCGCTAGTTTCCCAAACAAATGCTTGGACCAAGGCTCAAACTGAAAATCCTACTCTAATTAGCAATCCTGGTTTACGCTGAATTCGTTTTCTTCATACGGTTTCGCACTTTCCTGCTTCATATCAGCAGCATTGCTGAAGATAACTTCACGAATAGCCTTGAAATTAGCATTTAGATCAGCAATCATTTTCAGCTCCTCCTCGGTTGCTGGAGCTTCTATATTGCTTGCAGTGCGATGCGCGTCTTCTAATCTACTAAGCAGGGCAAGGAATGTATCCATCCACCGGATTTGCTTCGTCAAATCAGTCCAAGCTTTTCCGAAACAGGCTTATGATCCTTGTTTCTAATATTAAAAATGCGACCATCGCCAGGAACACTGAAATAGTACGTGTCGTGGGCTTTTACTCCATTTTTAGTCTCTGCAAATTGGTTGAAGACGGAATGGAATCACAACCTTCTTCTCAAACAGACGTTTAAAGTATTCATCAGAATTTTCTTAGCTTTGCTGTCTGGGATAGATAATTTGTGATCCATATCTTCATCTAGTCCAGTTTTAATACTATGTCGCGCTTCACATTCTTCTTCATCCTCAGCTGCTTCGTATGGTATATAGTCTTTGATTGACTTTTCGCCACCACTAGCTCCAATCATAGTTAGTTCCAAGCCTTTGCTCTTTACCTTTTCCAAAAATGCTCGAGATGTTGATTGCCAATCCACCTTTTGGATTGATGACGTATGCTTCAGATTCGATACACATCAATAGACCCTTTTTTGACCCATAAATATTTAGACCGCTTTCGTCAGATTTATACTTGTCTTTGTAAATTGGTACGATGCTCTTGATAAGCCCGTTTGATTCAAGCATATCCTTATTTTTTGAAATAATCCACAGCATTTTAAATCTGCTTTACTCATTGTGAGAAGTTGTGGAAGTTGATTTTTTTTAGCGAACTCAAGATCCTTCAGTCTGCGATCTTTGAGAGAACTATCAAGGTCCTCTAATTCATCACCAGTTCGCTTCTTATCTAAACGCAAAAGTTTGCGCGTTTGATTTTCTACATCACGCATCGCACCAACTTTATCGATTGACCGGCTTTCACCTTCGTACCAAATATCTCTAATTTTAATTTCAGTGGCCACCCAATCAATCGAGCCATAATTATTGTATTTCTTACCATTCCTTACTGTACGTAAAGACCCATTTTCTCCAAGAACGTATATCGAATCATCTTTAACCGTTTTCTTCCGAATTGGGTGGATTCCAATAGCCGACCAGTTCGGGTTCACTTTAAAGAATGCTTTAATCCATTCACGCGATGAAACTTGCTCCTCTGTGTCAACATTTTTCGAGTCTGTAGCTCTTATTGTAGCCGTATTAGTCTATGAGTCAGCTATCGTGGGGGTACTATTAAGCGGGCTTTGCCCGGGACTCGACGGGGAATCCGTCTCAATACCAGCATCCACCATTCGGGCACTATTATCTACTCCCGCATCCGATGTTTGAGGACGAGCCTGAACATTTCTATCAGTCGTATTGACATGGTTTGTATTCGTAGCACTGTGTATCATTCGAGCACTATTATCAACTTCAGCATCGATCATAATGGGCCGAACATTTACTTCAGGCGTTGTTGAGGACTCAGGGTTTTTCTGGGAGTTTTCATCTCTCAGGTTTTTTTTTTTAATTCCTCAAGTGTTTCCCATCTGGACCTACCGACATATCTGTCTGTGTCGATTCAGTTGATTTCCTTGGCACCGTAATTATCGTCTTGGAAACATCGCTTGCCCAGGATGCACCTTCATACATCTGTCGTTTAGTTTTGGCTTGTCTAGCACGACGCTGAGCTCTCTCAGGTAGCTCCTGTCGCTTTTGCTCTCGTTGAGCGAGGGATTCAAAATGGGGAACATTTTCGAATCTGATAGCCTATATGAACGCAGATCATAAAAAAAATGAGTGCTCATGGGGTTAAACTCGGCATGAGATTACCGAATACTTGGCACGACGGAGTCGTGTCTGAATGGTGAATATGAATGACAAATTGTTTCTTTCATTCAGAAGATTCAGATAACGATCTTTGATGCAACGGAATAGGACTCCGAATATTCTTAAAGCTAATGTCGATACTTCCGATTCACAACGGTTTTACGAAAGTTGGCCGTTGGATCGAGATTAATCAACTTGTTCTTAGTTCTACTGACTTCCTGAATGATCCACAGCTTTCGACGAAGGTTAATAAGCTCGCGTTGTGTTCTTAAACAAGTCGGACACATGATTATGTGGATGGGTGGATGAGTGGGTATTTATAGTCATAGATAATATATTTAAATCATAATAAAATATCAAATTCAATATATACGATGATCCGCGTGCTAACTGAGTCATCTAAATGCTTAGCAGAATTACTCAATCAAATCCCACTATTATTTAGCAAATTTCTATCGTTCTAAGTTAACCCGGATCATTTTTTTTACTGGTATCCCAGTACTCTTTCTCGAGCGTCGACATTCTACCCTTATTGATAAGTCGGAGATTATCTTGTGGCTCCCAGGAGTCAGGTTTATTTCCCACCCATTTGACCAGTATTTGTACTTCTTGTTCCTCATCTTCCTATGCTCCAATATCGTTTCAGCTTCAAGGATATCACCCCGGTTGATTGTAGCTTCTGTTGTTTCCGTTTGCACCATTTTGAGATCTTTTGGTGGCTTATAGAGGGTATGACCATTTTTTGGTTTGATTTGGACTCGATATCCGTCTATTCCAACAACTGAATATACCGCTTTACTCCACTGGGCAGCTTCTTTGCTAAAAGTTTGCTTTTTTAGTCGGTACAGCCTACTTCAAACTCGTTCTCAATCCTATCCGCTTCATCTTGGTTATGGTCCAGCTTTGACTCCATAACCTTACCTTTTGCCTCGTTTGGAGTCATACCTATAGATCGGTGAGACGTGCTGTTGTAGTTCGATATGATGTCGGCTATGAGTTTCTGACTAATCCGTTTTGGAGCTATTTTTGCTAGTCGTTGCTTTAGCGCCCGGTTGAATCGCTCAATTTTCCCCGCGGCCCCGTGATCACCTGACTCGTTGGTATATAATGCTCGATCTTCTTAGAGTTGAAGAAGGCTTGAGCCTGTATATTCACAAATTCGCTATCGTTGTCAGTTGTAAGGATGTCAATTTATGGAGACGGAAGCATGCCTTGAGACCAGCCAAAACTGTTGCTGCAGTCTTGTTTGACAATAGTTTAGCATAACTAATCCGTGAGTTAGTATTGAATGATTATCATCCGGGGCACAGACTGCGTCCGGAACCAGCCAGGACTCCACACAATCCTTCCTGCACGGAGACCTGGGAGAAATAACAGCAGACAGCTGGCACAAAGCAAATCGAGTACTCATGGAGCGCTTCACCAGAGTCAAGGTTGAGCACTACATACGACACACGGACTTCAAGCCGCATCAAAGACTACACCAGTGTTAGATGCGTTATCTACGCTGTGCTTACAACTACTGAATTGCTGACAATTGAAATGAATGCATTTTGTGCAGTGATTCGACAAACCCTGCTAATCTCGTGTTGTTCTCAGGCTTGTCCGTCGCTGCTCTCAAGGTGCAATGCGATCGCGCCGACGAAAGCCTATTGTGCAGCTCAGAGCGGTATACGGCCGCTTTCGTGGCGTTGACCCCCCTGACACGAGACTGAATGGGATTTTCTCACGAAGTCATCATCTGTCGCCTGGCCAGTAACATTCTCGCTTCCGGATTGGCCAACAAAAAATCAGACCCGGCTATACACCGTGTGAGCTGGAATTCGGCTGTGTTCCGCGGAACGAGTGCAGCCAAGGTTTAGGATGGGTCCTTTAGGTCGGGAAGCCTGTGTTCAAGACATGAATCCTTGAACGCAGTAGCTCTGTCCAGGCCGCCCCCGTCCTCAAGTGGGTTGACCCAAGGGAAGTCTAAAATGCCCATGCGAACGTATCGTATGCGGCGTCCCGCCTCGCCTAA
>LGSN01000666.1:0-21290 GCA_001314375.1 Phytophthora podocarpi | reverse complement strand
TCAAGGTGTTCAAGGGCGGCAAGGTGGTGGACGAGTTGAGCGGGGCCATCAGGAGCGCACTAGAGAGCATGGTGGCCAGGCACTACGGCGCCGCCACTGCAGCCTCGAGCTGCTGACCACCTGGTCATCATGCGCAAACGACGAAGACCACATGACTGCTGCCTCATATAATACCATTTCCGGTCAGGCAAGCCATTCACTTTTTTCATCGTCTTCAACATGCACATTTTTTTTAGTGGAAAGTCGATGCAGCAGCACGCTGGAACGAAGCCAGCTAGCCATTGCAACCGTGCCATCATCGCCGTTGACGGTCAACTTGACCGACACCTTTATGATGAAGTTCATCTGGCAGATGACATCTGCAGGCAGCATTCAAGTCGCGAAGGTGTCGCTGGTGCCCGCAGATTTGCGTGTGCCCTCTCAAACAAGCAGACACTCCAGTAAAGCCCGGGCGGCCATGTCGGTGTTCTACGCGGTTTATGAGACTGGCCCGTGCGTTTCGCAGTGGGGTAATCAAAGCCAACCGGTAGGGCAAAGGGTCAATAATCACACCAGCAAGGTGAAGTTGCACGTTGTGAGTTGTGAAGCAGCCCTTAGAACGCCCATTTTCAGCTCGATTCTAGCCGAGTTTGGTTGCGAAGAACAGCAAATTCGTTGCTAGTACACCTTGTGCTGACGGCCATCACGAAACCATTAATTGAACTCTACCAATAAGTTGCTTCCTCTCAGCATTCTACGAGACAGGCACGCGACCGGCTGCAACTCAATTTGCCACGTCAACACACGTACTACGAAAATATCCGCTAGGACACACAAAATGCTGCCTTACTTCGAACAAACTACATGTACTCGAATATCCACTGTGCAACACGTCCATTTTTGGTGGATATTCTCCGCGATACGGCTTTGCTGGGCCATGTTGTAGACAAAGCTATCGAAGCGCTTTCACGAGGCAAGCTACATGCAGTTGGGTGCTGTTCGTGACGAGCAGCAGGCAGCCTTGCGAGCAATCCAATTTGGAGTCGAAAAGCACTCCACAACTTAGCTCTGGCCAGCAGGCACTGTTTGGCTAATCATATCACGTTTCCATGTGCCCGTCCTCCTTCCCGCGCACATCAAGTCAGCACAGGCACTCGAGTGAGTCGTGTGCCTTCTCTCGCCGTACCACGAACAGCGCGCTCACTTTGATGGCTCGAGGTCTCGGCCGGGACTCGCATTCAGAGCTGGTGGGGACGACCATTGCCATTGCAGCCATGCATCGGTGGCAGCGGCGAGTCCTGCGTTGCAGTCAGTAGTCTCCGAATCGGAGTCCGATGTTAATCCTTTCGGACTGCATCTTCGGCAAGATGCGCTCCAGTTCTTGCGGCGACCTACGCTTGAGCTTGAAGCTCCGCAATGGCATTCTACGGTACCGTAGTGGTGTCCCGCGTTGATGGGTACATACACCGCGGCTAGCAAAATATCTTCTTCTTCTTCGAGAGGAAATGGCTGCCTTGGCCCAGCTGCGCCCCATCGCGCGAGTGCTGTCCACCAGCGCTGCCGACGTGAGTCGCGGTGCCCCATAATCTACTGGTGCTGGCTGTTGGGGCGCCTTCGCTTGGACCCCATTACTCGGTAATTTACACTATTCGGATGACACCAGAGGGCCTTCCATTGGCCAATAAAAGTGATTATGGCTATGACGTCCCCGCAATCGACCATATCGATGACGGCTATTGGGAAACCTCCGTAATCGAATTCTCATCGGCCTATCCGGTACAACAAGCTATTCATTCTGACAGGTCTCTGGAATCTATTTCCAGCCAATCCGCGGGTTCACTGTGCTGGATCCGGTGCTCAGAGTGGCTGAAGCGGAGTGTAGCCACCCGGCATCTTTGCACGCGATATATATTTATAGAATCTGTTTCATTTTCTTGCGTAAATGGGCAGCATTCTGTAAGCGGGTGGTCCGATTGGGTTGCGACTGTGCCTCTTTCTCTCGCTCTCACTTTCTGTTTTTAGCACAGCGTAGCAGCAGCAATTAGGGGAGCGCGGCACCGCCAAGGACCGAGGAAGAAGCGCCGCCAGCCAGCCAGTACCTCGCTCTAGCAGCCATCTCCACAGACACACACAGTCAGTCAGTCAGCGCCGACGCCACAACCAGATCACCATGCAGCTCCTCCGTCAGCTCATGCTCCTGGCCGTTATGGCCGTCTCCGCCGCCGCTACTGGCGACTCCTCGAACGGCGCCGCCATCCAGGCCGAGCCGCCACAGCAGCGCACGCACCTGCGCGGCCTGCTGGACAAGTTCGTGAGCAACGTCCCGACGCCCGCGCCCGTGCGGGAACTTGCGGCCACGTGGGAAGAGGGCGAAGTGGGTGAGGCCCGGCAGCTCCGTCCCATCTCGGAGAAAATCGTAGGTGGTGAGACGGTCGTGGTCTTTAACGACCGACGCCTCAGCCCCGAGGCCAAGATGGAGTCAGCCGTCGTCGCCTTTGACGTGCGCTCCATCCCGAACTGCGTCGTGAGCGTGTGCGGCGAGCTGTCTAAGTGGTATCTAGGATCCAAGGAGCAGTGCTTCGACCTGCGCATCGCGCCCAAGTCGGCGGACGAGCTTGAGAATGGACTGATCCGCGGAGTCTCGGCAGCCTACTCGGGTTTGCGTCCCGTGGCCTCGAATCTGTACCTGAAGTTCGACGAGACCAACTTCATCGACGGCTCCAAGTGTGAGTACGAGATCCTCTCTGGCAGCAAGACAGTACGCGAGGAGGAGGTGGCCAGCGGCTCGCAGGCCGCCATGGCATAAGCCCGCAGCTGCAAACAGCCCTCTCTTAGTGTAAAGAGCTGTACTATAGGATAGACCCCACTAATATTAACTCGAAAGCTTTGGCAGCATTTTGTAATTCGTTCTCCTCCCATTGTCTTCATAATCAGCCCGCGTTACATTCGTTTAGTGGGTACAACAGCCGTCGGAATGTGGGGACACGCCTCCTCGTCCAGCATTGAGGGCAGCCAGTGTGTGACTTCGCGCTTGACCGCAGCTCAGGAACCAAGTACTAGTAGTATTCGCTTCGAGCCGAAGTCGGCCGTCTCAGCTCACGCGTGCCCGCCCAGGTTGGCAAGCTGTCGTCGACTCCACCCATTCCGAGCTCTATGCGCACATATCTTCGGCCGACAGCAGATCATACTAGCACTTGAATTTGTCACGTGACGGGGCACACAAACTGAAGCGGATATTGTCCGGATTTTCGATGCTGGCCATCGAAACGATTTACACCTCTTCGCAAGGTGGGTTTTCGCACAATGATCATGATACTGCCATGATCATGGCACTGCCGATGCCAAGACGGATCGACGATACCTCCGCTATCAGACGATAGATCTGGCTAGAATGATTGATTCTCATAACGCTGCGCTTTGCTTGATAGCCCGCATCATGTAGCAAGGGAAGCGTGTACTCTTCTCTGCCGACCTCAGTTGTGATTTACTTCGAAGTACTAGCACTATACATGTATGATAGTATAATACATGTAGTGCAACCCAGGTCGAGCGGTGGGTGCAGTCAGCTCGTCGTCGAGAGCTTGCATGACCGGCCAGCGGAAAGGCCCACATCAAATCGTTGTAACCTGCAGGTCCTCCACGTTTCCTCACGTGGGGTTTCCACCCAGCGACAAGTCTACCGTCTGAATCAGCGACCCTAACGCCTATGGATACCAGACCCGCTCGCACTGCAAGCGGCGAGGCAGCGCACGTCGTCTTGAGCCCCAACATCGCTACGAGCCCTAGCCGTGGTTGAACCACCTATTATAGCAATTATAAAAGCAGTAATAACCGCACACACGCCTTCCGAAGCGTCGGATGTCTTGGGCCACCAACTCTTTTCGCGCCTACGGAAGCGCTTCAGCGTGCTCACATGTCAGTTCCATTCGCGGCGCTGCCAGCCGCCGAGCCTGGTGTGTGGTGGCAACGATGAAGGTCGCTCGTGGTGTCAATTGAAAGCGCCAGCTGTTGACTCCGTCAGAGTCTGACTGAAAGTTCTCATAATTTTGATTTCTTGTTTTGCATGAAATTGGAAATGCTAGCAAGAAACAACGTCAGTAGCCGTTTGTAACGACTTTCCATAGTGAACTCAAGTACTTCTACTAAGAATGATTTGGTGCACTGACCTGAGATAAATATATGATCACTGTACTGAAGTAGTATAGATAACACGTTTTTACTGAGGGATAGGGCGTGTGCGTACTGCTTTCGTTATTCAATCGGCGAAGAGGTGGGCGCCATTGTATTTTACATTTTGCAATTTGTGCGCTGCTACTTCCAAGCCAGCCACCACCACAGGACGCATGAAGAACAGCATGCGCTGCGGCCAGCAGCATGACCGGCTCATCTCGCTATCACTGCGATCGCTGCAGCTCGCCACGTGCGTCGTGGCGCTGGCGCTTGTGGCCAGCAGCTTCAAGGCGCGCACGATCACCTTCCAGACAGACAGCGGCGACTCGCAGGAGGTGACGGTCTACTACGGCGGCCCGGCCGTCAACTTCGTCATGATCGTGTCCTTCGCCGCCTGCCTCTACGACGCGTTCTTTCTGCTGTTGGTCTTTACGCTGCGCTGCGCCAGCATGCCGGCGCCTTGGAGCTTTGGCGTGGACGCCATCTTCACCATGCTCTTTATGAGCGCCGGGTGCGCGCTGGCCGCTAGCGACTACGTACGCTACTGCGATGCTCTGGACGGTGTTGTGCACTGCGCGTTGCTGGCGTCGGGCGCCGCGCTGTGCTTCATGGCCTTTGTGGGCTTCCTGATGAGTGTGGCGTGGGGCGCCTGGATGCGCAACACGTGGGTCACGCCTAGGAGGAAAGACCCACTCGGCCAGGCAGGGTCTCTTCGGGCTGGCTTGCCTAGCGACCCCGTGCTGGGTGACATGGACCTCGATCTTGAGCGCGCGACGACAACGTACGCGTCGAGCATGTACGTACAGGACGGATTCAGACAGTCATGAGCAGTAAACGAGAGCGAGAAACGACTGCCGCCCTCGACCGCCTAGCGGGTTCAGCGTGACCTGAAGTGTGTAAATATGACCCGGGAGCAGCGGAAGTGAACAATGCGGTGTTGTCAGTACTGCTGAGTAGTATGTGAGAGAGGGTATCTGCTTAGATGAGAAATGCAAGTTAGGGAAGTAAGGGGCAAAGCTGTACCATAATGCCAATAAGAAACAGCTTCAACAACACTCCAGCGCTGCGTTCTCAACGGTGGCGAAGGTGCTGACCGCGCCATGCTGGACAAGGAGCAATAACAGCGCTAAGGTGCCTTCGGTGCCCAGTCAGTCGGCATGAAGGACAACGTTGGTCAAGATGTCAGCGTTGCGTGCGCGGTGCTATCCCACTTGGAACCATGGCGTTTGATAGATGGCTGGAGGATATTGTCTCGAGCTCCGTCGGCCAAGGGCAAAATTTGAGTGTCGTTGCAATGGACGGCTGTGACGGCTCCACCAGCGGCTCTTGAAGGCGCCCGGTGAATAAAGGATATCTTCATGCTTCCACTCGAAGCGGCAATGGGTCTAGCTCACTTTTGGATCCAGCAGACGAAGGAGGAGAATCGCCGACACGACAATGGCAGCTCGCAAGTCGGACTCTCAATTGCGGTCACGCCAACGGGCCAAGGCGATGGCAGTGGCGCTAGGACTGGTGATGGCCATCACGCTGGGACTTTTATCTCTTGTGAACAGTTCATCGGAGCTGAGAGCAGAAGGCGAAATTGGTCACGTGACGCGGCATCTACGAGAGCTGTTGCTGAACCACAGCGCTCGCGAAAATGCGGCAGCGATGGAGGCCCAAGGCCAACACCCAAATAGGCCTGCTGCTATGGAGGCGCAAGGGCGACGCACTAGAAAGGTGAAGCCACAAGGTGTAGCGATGGAGGCCCAAACCCAGCACACTGCATCTCGAGTAGTCGGCGTGACGGTCACTGTGCCACCGACGGATACCCCGTCACCTTCGTCTCACTCGCACCCTAGCGTGGTGATGGAAGCACTAAGCAAGGCCGGCAACGGGAAAGCTACGATGGCTGCAAGGGACAACTGGAAACCTGTTTCCGAGACTGTCGCCGACGCGGAAGCGAAGGCCGAGGAGGCAGAAGAGATCGCCCAGGAGGCCATGTCAGCAGCCAATCGAGCCGAGGAACGCGCTGAAGCTGCAGAAGCTGCAGCCGAGATGTCAATCATTGCGCAAGTCGGCAACATGGTCGCCGGAGAGCAGATGCCGATCTTCGGAGAGATCGAAGACAGCGACAGCGAGGACAGCAAAGACAGCAAAGACAGCAAAGACAGCGAGGAAAAAGAGATAACAGTCGCCAAGACCTTTAAGAACGACCGTAGCTGGTGAGCTCGTATCCATCAGAGTAGTAAGATCTACTGGTAAGATTAGCACGAGGACAGACAAAATACAATCCGATCAGCGAACCGAGAAATCCGTATAAAAGCCACCAGCTTGTTGTCAAGCTACCTTTCATGCACCTATCTACCGTCCTTGCGATTCCAAGAGCTCGTACGTGGCCATGATGCTCTCGGGTGTAATCATTCGGAACTGCTCATTAAGACGCAGCAGCGCCTGCGAAACACGTGCGATCTTCCGACGGTCTTCCACACTCATGGACGTAGCGGCATGCAGCTGTCTCTTGGCCGTGAGTACTTCCACGCGCGTCTCCATACTGCTTGTCGTGTCTTCAGTGTCCTCCCCTTCCAGTGCAGCCATGCTCTTAGACACCCAAATGTATCCGTTGGTGCCTAGAATCACGTCAATCCCGATGCCTGGCAACATGACCATGTGCTGCTTCATCCTCTTGACCAACGGGGCCGCGACGGCCACGAACTGGCCGTTCTCGAGCTTCCCGTAGCGCAAACTGCGCGTGTGCAGACTGAGCGACCCGTCGTAGCGGACCTCCTGGATCTCGGCCGAGATGAGGTCGTTCTCCACAAAGTACGCTCTCATCTGCAGCTGGTCGGCGTACGTGCGACGTCGCTGAGCGCCACCCGGCAGCGTCACGGAGCTGAGCATGAGACTGCCATCTTGCTGGCCATTCACGTCCACCTTCCAGCGCTTGCTGGCCACGTCGGTCACGCGACCCACCACGATGTCGCCCACCTCGCCAATGTAGCGGGACACCAATGGCCGCACCGTAATGAGCTGGTTGACCTTCTCCACGACGCCTGCCACGCTGGCCACGAGCTCGTTGCGGCCACTCAAGTACGTGCCGTGGCCACGCAGGAACGCGCCCGTTTCGGTGCTGATGACTTGGCCAGGCGTCACTACCACCACTTGAGACTCATCTGCAAGCTCCATCGGCTCGTCGTCCTGCGCGGACGACAGGCAACGCACACGAACGTCCATGACCATTGGCACCGATTGATAGCGTGTTGATACAACCAAGCAATTGCCCTTGAGTTTTGCGTGGTGTGCACTACATCATACTATGTGGAATACAGAATACATTTCCCAGATATAATCGCTTCTGATTTGTTGAAACACTTCGAGATGTACTTCTATTGGTTGAAAATAAAAAATACAATTGAGCGACCACTGACGTGTAAAAGTCCCAGTAGCCCCTTATCTTCGTCGGTGTCAAGGTATCCTCTCGGTGTCTCTGTGTGCTTGATGGCGCTATTCCCGCCCGAGTTCCTGGCTGGCATCCTGTTGGCCTTCGTGCAGCTGCGTCTTCGCTCGCACTTTAGCCTGGCCTCGTGGCTGGTCAATGGCCTGACCTTCTTCCTGCCGCCTGAGGACGAACTCATTGCGACGCTCAATGGCCAGCCGCTGGCCACTATTAAGAGCTCCAAGGCGGGCAAGGCACCGACCGGCCAGCCGCTCAGTGCAGCCGACAAGATGGACAAGTTCTACGTGCGCGTGGCCAAGACGGAGCTCGGTGTCTTCACCCAGACGCTCTTCTTCGAGCTGTACGAGATGATGGTGGTACTGGTGTCCTCGGCTTCACTGGGCTGCTGGCTCGGCAGTGTCGTGAGCTTCACGTCCCCGTGGTTCAATCCTGATGGAATCGACGTGGACGACAAAGTGGACGTGGCCACGTACGGCCTCATGTCGGCTATGCTCGTGGCCCTCTGGTTCCCGCTGCAGCTGAACTTTGCCCAGGGCTGGGCGGGCTACGAAGCTCGCTTGGGTCTGTCCGTCGGCTTCATTGGGCTCATTGCAGCTGGCTTCATTATCCTCTCGCCCAAGGGGATGCTTGACTTTGACCTGGAACTGGCGGTGCAACTTGCCGGCGAACGGGTGGCCATGGTCCTGCGTGCGGTGGGCTTCACGGACGCGGATTTTGTGAACATTACGCCGCTGGCGGAGATGGCGAGAGTCTCGCTGTTCTTCACGTGTGCGTTGCTGGCGGGTATCTTCACGTGCACGACCTTTCTGCCGTCGTTCCGGTTCGCGCGCATGTACTCGGAGATGATCAAGGACAAGCAGTATTCCATCGTGAAGAAGCTGCTGCTGCACCTCAACTTGTTCTTCCCCGTCTTGATCTGCGCGCTGTGGGTGCCACGGCTTTCTAGTAATGTGTTGGTGCCTTCGGAGCTCGTCAAATGCTCTCCGCGCGCACTGACTCGCGATTGCCTGCAGAACGAAGTGTTGGGACTGACCAACGCGGCCTCGTTGGACGTCTGGAAGTGGTACAGTCTCACGGAGTCTCAGTTCCACACACTGCGAATCTACGTGGCGTTCGTGGCTTGCCTGGTGCGTTTGCTCTGCTTCCGTACTCACCTGCAACACTTCCTGCTGGAGCCGCGTGAAGTGATGGCATCGCTGGTGAGTCGCCCGGGCTTCGTGGATGGCGTGCTGCTGCAGAGCAAGGTGCGTCTTCAGTTTAACTACGTTCCAATCATCGCACTGCAGTACCTTGCACCGGTGTGTACGTTGCTGGCATCTGCGCAACTTTTGATGAAGCAAACGGCTACGCCTCTCGGCATTTTCAAAGGTATTTCGTGGGTGGTGCAGCGTGTGGCGCCGAACGTATCGATCCCTGCTAGTCTCACGCCAGAGGGATTGAACGCGGCCTCGTTGAATGTGCTGCCGGACCCCACGGCACCGCCAAACCTCGGCGGATTCAAGCTTGGTGATGACCTTAGCAAGGAGAATGTGACACCGTTCCTGCGTGGCATGAGTCAATTCCCCGTACTCACTGCGGAGTTCTACGAGGCAGCGCTGGGCTTCCTGATCTGGTTCCTCAGCTTCACCATGTTCGCCGTTAGTTTGGCGGGTCTGCTTTACTGGCGCAACGTTGGAGCTCACGGCAGCGCCGACGTCGAGCAAGCAGTTGTGCGACAGAACAAGCAGACTCCAAAGAAGCTGAAGAACCAGCTGAAGAGCCTCAAGCTGCAGAAGAAGAACAAGTAGATAGAGAATGCAACAATTGCAGGCCCTCAGTGCCCAAGACAAACTGAAATACAGAAAACCCTTCTTGTTCACGCTCAAGCCCAGCTTAAGCTCACTCTAGTAGCTATTTAGTGCTTCTTCATGTTCTGGAGGTACTCCTTCCATCCGCCAGTGGCCATGGTCTCGATCTTCACGTCCACCTCGCGCTTCTGCGTGTCCAGGAACGTCGCCATAGCTTCGATGAGCGACGAGTCTCCGGCACTGAGGATGCGAACGGCCAACAGACCAGCGTTCGTGGAGTTGCCAATAGCAACGGTGGCAACAGGCACACCACGCGGCATCTGCACAATGCTCAGCAGCGAGTCCTCGCCGTTGAGCGTCGACGTCTTCACAGGAACGCCGACGACAGGCAGAGGCGTCAGCGCAGCGATCATACCCGGCAGGTGGGCAGCACCACCGGCACCAGCGATAATGACCTTAAGGCCACGCGAAGCAGCACTCTGAGCGTACTCGTACATGCGCGCGGGCGTGCGGTGAGCGGACACAATTGTAAGCTCATAAGGAACACCGAACTTCTCCAGCATGTCAGCGGCAGCAGCCATAGCAGGGAGGTCTGAGTCCGAGCCCATGACAATACCCACAAGAGGCTTGCGCTCGAGCTTCAGCAGACCCGAGTTTTTCGCAGCCTCAGGTGACAGCGCGGTGACGCGCTTGGTCAGCTCCTCGAGGTTCGGCGCAGTGATCGTCACGTGTCCAAGCTTGCGTCCAGGACGCACCCCAGCCTTTCCATAGAAATGAGCAGCAGCGCCCGGGATGCTCAAACTGTTGCGAAGCAGCGAAAAGCTGACATCCTCCGACGACGCCGCATCGCCCAGCACGTTCACCATGAGCGCAGCTGGCACACGCAGCGCACAGCTGCCTAGAGGCAGGCCCGTAATGGCACGCAGATGTTGCTCGAACTGGTCTGTCTCGCAGGCCTCGATCGTGTAGTGGCCAGAGTTGTGTGGGCGTGGGGCGATCTCATTCAGTAGTACGTCGCCAGTGGCAGTCAGGAACAGCTCGACGCCGTAGATGCCGCGGCCTTCCAGCTCCGCCACCGCCGCCTGGGCCATTTCACGTGCACGCTTGGCCACGTCCGCCGGGATCTGGGCTGGAGCCAGAACCGTGTCACAAATGCTGTCACGCTGCGTGGTCTCCACGACGGGGTAGGCACGGACATCGTCCTCCGCCCCCTTGACGACCATCACAGCCAGCTCTTTGACGAATGGCACCCACTTCTCAGCGTACAGTTTGGCCTTCTCCTCAGCAAGCTGCTTCTCGTCCACGTCTGCACTTTCCGTGGACAGCAGCTTGGCTCCAAGCTTCTCGAAGGCGTCCACCAGGTCCTTCTCGCTCTTTACCACAGCATTGCCGCGGCCGTCGTACGCGAACCGACGCGACTTGAGCATGTACGGGTAGCCGAACGTCTGGCCCACCTGGCGGGCTGCCTGCAGTGACGTCACGATCTCGAACGGAGCCACGTGGACGTCCTGAACCTGAGTGAAGAACTGCTTCTGCTGGTACTTGTCCTGGATCAAGGCGATGGTGGACGGGGACGGGTGCACGCCGTGCAGGTTCGTGTCCTTGTTGTCCTGCAGCTGCTGCAGGAACGCCGCGTTCACGTGCTCGATCTCCACCGTCAACACGTCGCACTGCTCGGCTAGCTTGGCGATGTCTTCCTCCTTGGTGAAGCTGCCGGCCACGGCCTGGAGACCGGTCTGGCCGGCCGGAGAGTCGGCGCCGAGCGGGTCCAGCACCAGAACCTGCAGGCCGAGACGGTGCGCTGCGTTAGCCATCATGCGGCCCAGCTGTCCGCCGCCTAGAACGCCTACGACGGGCGGCGCAGCACCGCTAGCGTTGGTCGTGAGAACCGGCATGTTGAATTGGCTGCCACTTCGCTTCGTTTTAGAGATTGTGGTTGACAGTGGCCGGGATGGCAGGAAAATGTAGTGGTATAAGTCAGTGATCATCAGTACCTTTAATCGAACTTAGCCGGGAAGCCAATCGTTGGATTTCTTACGAAGTCGAGGAGCCAATCGTTGGATGTTGTACTCGCCTGACAAACACTTGAGCCATTCACTGCGGTTAGTTCGATTCAGCTAAAATGTGCCCCGTTTTGCAGTAGTGTACAGAACATAATTTGGGAACTTCTTTTGGCTGAATTATAGCGCAGACCCTTTTTCGACTCGATTCCTACAGCAAGCTCAATCAACTATATGTATATCATAGGGTAGGTGCCAGTAACTAACTGTTGTAGATCCATAATAAAACCACAGCACCATTCACACGAACACTTGTGAGAACCTGCCCTGCCAGTGTACTC
Source organism: Phytophthora podocarpi (assembly GCA_001314375.1). NCBI lineage: Eukaryota > Oomycota > Peronosporomycetes > Peronosporales > Peronosporaceae > Phytophthora > Phytophthora podocarpi. Next base: position 9,577 of record LGSN01000666.1, on the reverse strand, counting down.
CACTTGCAGTGTCCAGACACTGACAAGACTGGATCTGCGTACACATCGCAGACTTCATCATGTGCCTGTTGCTACCACATGATGGTTTTCCAGCTACGACAAGCTCTGCTGTATGCTCATACCGTTCGATGCAGTGCAGTACTGAAGACTGTATGCAGAAGACAATTGCTGGCGGAGAGCACACGTGCTGTGCTTCCCGCATGGACAACAAGGAACGACAAGGAATGCAAAGGACGTGTATTACTTAGGTTTAGTATAGGATCTGTTGATGTTTTACTATGCTTGCTAATAACATCGTTGCTGGCGCCTCGGTGACACCGGCAACGGGGTTCTCACTCACTCGAGAACTTGCCACTCGCTGAGCAAGCGAGAACCCCAACCTGCCGCCAGATCACCGTTACCGTCTGTCGTGGCATTCTGCCTCGGCACATACAAGTGTTTACGCATTGCCTTTGATTGCCGCCGTCATCTAACCTGCTCTACAGACTAAGACCTGTCACTATGACTTCTACACTACGGAGCCAAGGTATAAGTGATGGTAGCGTGACGCAGGGCACGTCACAATACTGATTGGAATCAGAGCTGACAAAAATTTCAGTCTGAACTGGTTCACCCAGACTGGAACTGGGTCCCACCAAGTCCAACATTTATTTATGTTGCAGGCTTATCTACATGTGTTGGAACCCACACTGCGGAATAGTGTTGTTTGAGCTGGCAATTGGTTTAAGTTCCTAAAAAGTCTTAACAATCAGTTCGCGAAAAGTGTAAAGACGATTTGGTAGATCAAGCTAATCAAGGAAACACCGCTTCAAAATCAACTAGAATGCAATTGACACTAGTGTATCATGTTGCGTCTGAAAACATGTTTGAGACCCTCGATGTGCCAGTACGCGCGGATGTCATTGAGCTGGCCACGCGAGAGTCAACCTTCTTCCGTTGGTTTAGCTAAGAATTAGTGAGGTGGAGGTCACGCATATAAGTTAATGTAACGTCGATGGAGCAGCAAATCCTTGACTATCGTGCTCGCACCTGATCGACGATCGGGTACCACGCCTCAATTCCCTCATCGATTCTACTACCTAACCCTAGAATTTAGACCTCCCCAAGTTGGTGTCCGGGGAAGAATAAAGACAGGTGGCCTAACCATGGAGAATGTGTTCAAATCGCTGTATAGCTGCATACAGGCATCGATGTAAGGTGATGGCGACGTAAATATTCATTTCTAGCATGACTTGACGTATGTACAAAATATCAAAAGGTTTGGCTTCCTGGCGGGGAATCCTTGTTTACTCCGACCTACCGGGGAGGCCAAAAATCTTTACACTGCTCGCGAACCCTTTGTTAAATGGTGATTCGCAGATAAATCGCCAGTTTTACCTGCCAAAACCTTTGTCAGTACTTTTTATGTAAATAAAATAGCCTCCGGCGTCCCGCACGCCTCAAAGTTCAACTTCAATTCCGCGCGCTCGAAGTACCAGCGACCGGCGAAGGAAACTCCGCGTGCATAAGGTACCAGCGACTCGGGCGGCGCTGCAAAGGCTTTACGCGCTCGACGCACCAGCAGCTCGAGCGGCGTCGAAGGAGGCTACGAGCGCTCAAGGCACCAGTGATTCGGGCGGCGCCAGAGGTTCACTTGGATTGGACAGCGAGAGTTATGAAGTACGGTGACGAGATAATTACCGAAGGCTGCTTCTCGATGTTCGGTGGGGCTAATGAAGCGCTCTTTGTGCTTCTAACAAGCTACCAGACGTGAGGGAAGATCGCCATGCCAGGAGGGCGTCCGTTGTCAGACGTGCGGAAACAATTCGACGGCAGGAAGAATGCTGTGTGTAGGAGGTGCCACACGATGATTGTCAATGCGAAAGTGGAGAAGCTGGAGCGCCATTTACTTCAGAAGTGCGAGTTCTGGACGGCAAACGACAGGAGCGCGTACATTCAGCTTTTGTGAACCTTAAGCGGGACTGGACACCAGATGAGAGAGCTCACCAAGGTCGCGTAGCTTCTCTTGAGTGGTGGGGAAATCACCGAAAGTATTATCCTGCTCTATTCGACATTGTCAGGCGAATTTTTACGATTCCAACCTCTTCTGCGTCTGCAGAGAGAAGCTGGAGCACCCACAGTACATCCATTCGAACTTGCAAAACCTGCTGAGGCCTGAGGTTTTGCGCAAGCTCGTTTTTATCTACTCGAACCGAAACGCGAGCGATGGGGTTCCAGAGGTGGTCTTCAATATCGAGACGCTCACAGAACAAAGTGGCGGTAAAGACGCGGCATGGAACGGTAGCGACGATGATACGAGTTTGACTGATGGAGGCAGCAGTGGTGATGAAGGTGAAAGCGCTGACTGCTACCAAGATAACACGTTTGAGTTTGAGTACTCTGATTCCGAAGATTTAAGATACATCGTAGTACCTCTGCCATACATAAGTTCATCTTAAGTTAACGAGGCCTCGAACGCATTGGATCCACGTCATTCTTTTTTCTTGACAATGCTGAAGATGTCGAGGTTCGGCTGGATTTGTCTGACAGCCAAAACTGGTTTTGCAGCGGCAAAACCAACACTACTGCGGAAGATGGAAAAAAATGCAACGGGATACTATGAAGCTGCGTGACGATAATATCATCACGCAGTATGTTATATTTCGGACGCATGGAACAACCGGTAGCGGCGGGTAGTGGCCATTTGGAAGTTGTGAAGTGCCTGATAATGTCCGTTGTGGTGCGCGCGGTGCATCCATTTGCCGAGCACTAGACCGAGCTGTTTTATAAAATGCATCCTGTTCCTGTTGTGCAGTAGCTGCATGATGTTGGTGCGCGACGGCGGCAAAGGGATACCTATTAGCAATGCAGCTGGAATCAAGCCGCCTTTCATGATACCCGGAACACGGAGTATCGGACGCATTCGACGACGATCGTAAATCTAGTCATCTCCTTTTGACCAACAACACAGATTTCCCCCTAAAGGCACCGAGGTGGGAAAAAAAGTTTTTACCCACCGAAAGACACGAAACAGAAGAAATCTGTAGCTAATGGCACTTCAGTGTCACTTGCTAAGTATCCAACTGCTCCATCTACGTAGCCAACCCTTCGCGACCGCACTTGTGCTTATTTAATATTTAATAAATGTATTTTTTAATAATAAAATCCATGTATTCATAAGTTCAACCAACATGCGCACCAATTTGACAAAAAAATATGGAAGACGGCAATTTGTCGTCGTCCATATTTTTTGTCCCTTCGCTTGATCATTCAATGAAATACAGGTACGCGCAAATATCCAATGTCATTCGGTTGTTCCTTCTACAGTCTTTTGATAAACTCTCTATTAAAGACAAAATAGGTGCCGTGCAGGTGGAGAACGCACGAAATTAGGTACGACGCAGTAGCAACAAATATTTTAAGATTGTTTCTAGCCTGATCTCAACCCAAAACAACATTTGCTGCTGTATTTACTAAGTATCGACTCCAATCTCTCACACCTTCAAACTTCACCGCAGCATCTTCTCTTAGTTGATGATGAAACTTTTGTGTCACTTTGTCGGTATGTCTCTTACTCGCTGTTGCAAAACACCAACTGCATACACCCAAACTAGCAGCATTTTCACGAAGCCACATCAGAGTATCGACAGGGGCACTCTGGAAGGCATCACGAATGATATTCTGTGTGATTCCGTCTTCGAAACGCGTACGAGTAAGAATCCACCATAACATATTCGGTCCTCCTTGCGCAAAGCCTCAAGAACAAGTTGCACTCGGTCGGTCTCAGACACCCACCACGTAATCTCCACATGGCGGTATTCCATAGCCAACGTCGTCGACGTAGAGAGATTGAGCGGCGGTTCTTGTTCAACGAGCCAACGCAACACCGGCACGGTCTTGCTTTTTCTGGCCACCTCAATCAAGTCGAGCGAGCTTATCTCGTACTCGTGCTCCGAGAGCCAACGCGCCACATCCAGCTGGCCTCTTGAACTGCTAACTCGAGCAGGTCCGGCTCACGCACCTCGAACCCATTCCAACGAAACCACTGCAACAACCTTACGTCACCTCGGCTGACTGCGTCACGTATGGGAGTTGTTGAGCACAACTTCAGTCCAAACAGCTTCAACCAGTCTAAAATCTCGATGTTGCCTTCGCGAACTGCGATTTCTGCTAGACATCGTAAACAACCCTGGACAAAATCTGGTCGCTTCTTGAAAACGGACTGCAACATGTTCAACTGATCAGTGTGGACTGGGTTGGGATAAATACCTGGGTGAAGTTGTCATGCTTGCTGAACAAGCACTGCACGTCAATGGCTCGCGCGTCTGTCATAGCGTCACTTGAATATCCCTCCGTTCTGTGCTCCAGTAGGTATAACACCACGTCCAGGTGGCCTTTGCTAGCAGCGAATTCCATCGCGGATGTTGTGCAACCTTCGCATCGATTTTCATGTAACCACTGAACTACCTCGAGATGACCATTCTGAGCTGCTCGTTCCATTGCCTCCGGTACAAATTGATTCGCGTGGTGAGTGTGACACCATTTAACTAATGTCAAGTGTCCATTGCGTGCAGCATTGAACGGTCCCATCTCCGGGCACCCTTTCGATTGGTGCTCATGCAACCACATGATTACATCTAAATGTCCACAAGACGCAGCGGCATCCATAGCACTTGTACAAATTGTTGTGGGAAAGTGTTCATGCAGCCACTGCAACACATTCAAATGTCCCCCTTCGGACGCAATCGTGGAACTCCATTGGATGTCGTTGAAGAAATGGTTGAACATGTTTTTGTAGAGCCTCTCGACAACTGCTAGATGCCCATTGTTAGCAGCGTTGTACGATGCTTTTGATGAGCAGCCTTCGTTTCGCGTTCGGTGTAGCCACTTTACGATTTCAAAATGCCCACTTCCAGCTGCGCCATCCATCGCGGACGTTGATAACGTTAAAAGACTATTCGATTGCAACCACTGAAGCATCTGAAGGTGTCCGTTTGTAGCCGCTTGATCCATTGATTGAAAGGAGCAACCTGCTGCTCCTGCGCTATACAGCCACTTCGCTACAGCAAGATACCCGCTTGCAACAGCTCGGCTCATTGGGGTAGTGTAGCCCTCACACGTATCTGTGCGAGTGTTATATACCCACTTCACCACCTCGAAATGTCCGTGCTCTGCTGCGAACTTCAATGCATTCGATGAGCAGTGTCTATACAACCAATCCTTCTGACTGTATCCAGGTGTCCAGTTGTTAATCTCCATCACCCACAATGTGTGCCAATCCATTCCTCGTTCATATAGCCACTTGACGACATCGAGATGGCCGTGAGTAGCAGCGAGTTTTAATGCGTAGTCGAAATCCGCTTTCCACGGACCGCGACCATCTTGACGCTTGGTCATCCAGCGCAACACGTGCAGATGCCCCCCTCGTGCGGCTGTACGTACCGCCTCCTTCCAAACCGGTGCAGTCCGCAGAAGTAAGAAATCGAGGATGTGTTCCGATGCTCCGTCGTTACAGGCAACGGTGAAAACATCGTGACACAAAAACGGAGTCAAGTATTCGTCGATACGGAGTACAACATGCGGGAGCCAGCCTCCGTTGGCAGGAATATAATAGCGACACACGAGCCGTGTGACTGTGCGGCTGCGCGAGTCGTAGTTCATTGAAGAGTGGAGGGCGTAGTTAGGAGCTTGTTTAAAAGTTCAATCATGTCAATCAATCCTTGTTGTTTAATAAATTCAATCATGTCAGTCAATCCCGCTTTCAACATGAGGATGAATATTTCTTGAGTTCAGGCGAAAAACGCGCGAATCTTCGTGGTTTTGCATGGATGGTAGCAAAACTATTTTTGAGCTTCGAACGATGCATCGACTAGGGCTTCGCGAAAGCTAGGTTGGACACATACAACATGGAAACCTTGGGTAGAGAGAAGAGAAATGGATGCGAGTTGCACGCAGAAATGAGCCATTTTTGTCCTGCACCGGTAGCTATTTTAATAGGGAATTTCAGACATCAAGTTTGTTGACCTATTTTTAGCCTCATCGTTTGCAAAAATGAGACGAAAAATGAGCCTCGACGGGCTCATCGTTTGTTTTTGTCTCTCATCTTTCAGAGACCTCATCGTTTGCAAAATCCTGCAATATGGTATTCATATACTAGGTAAAATATAACTAGCAACAATCATTTTTTGCCTCATTTTTCATCTCATTTTTTGCGGCAGATTTGCGCGAAAAATGAGATGTCTGAAAGTTCAGACTGAAACCCCTAATAGCTACTATTAAAACAATGCCGTGCAGCCGCACGGGGAAGCTTTGGATTTGCGATTTGATTTGAGGTGATTATTAGGTATTTTTGCCGAGTGCTTGAGCAGTCACTTAGACCTTCGAATTATTATAAATCGGACATATAAAATTCTAAATGAAAGGGATTGCTGCTCCAGACTGGAGCATCTCCTGGTACCGACATACATTGTGCCCAGCCACTGTAGCGAGCTGATCTTCGCTCGAGGCGCGGCAGGGTAAAACCTAGCCTGCGTAGCGAGCTGATCCCCGTCCGAAGCCCGGTAGAGTTCATGCCTCTTCAGTAAGGGTTTTTGTGTCCGGGCGGAGCGCAAGCAGGGTGATAGATTTCTACATGTAGTGTCCTACAATTCCTATTTATCCGAGCATGTAAACTATACATGTTCTACAGTCAACCTCCACTATCCTCCACCCTCCTCTCTCTCTCTAGGGATGGTCACTTTATAAGAATAAAGTTAGGTCCCCGAACGACCACTTCGCACAAGCCCCATTCAAAAAGCCCACTCCCCCGCTATAATCATATAAGAATAGAGAATGTCATTTATCCTTTTAGAGAGGTGCTTAACTATGGGAAACGATCGATTGATAACGTAAGCCTACGAGCATGCAGAGCTGACCTATATTATCTAAGGAGAAACATTTGCTGCAGTGGACCTGCTTTAGGCTCCACTCCTCGCAATATTCACGCTGATGAATGCGTAGGCCGCGCAATGCGCCCACTGGAAGGCTCTTTTTATCACACTGGGCGATATACTTGCTGATGTACTGGAGACCCACCTTGATCTCTGTCGCCGTCATCTCCACGGGTGAAGCTTCGACCGGAGTGACCTCGTCGTTGTCGTCCGTATCGTAGCCGACGTTGCAAAAGTCCTCGTCGGTAGGATTATCCGTGGCGATGTTTTCTCATATCACCGGTTACTGCCACGTTACGCTCCTCGCGCCAGGAAACCCAGCAAGTCAGAGTAGTATCCAGCGCCGGAAAACGGACTCGACGTTGGTGTCCGGCAACAAGGACAATGCGGCATAAAAGCTGGAGGTGGCGCGTCCGCTGGCGATATTCTGGCGGCGTCACGACCTGGATCTGTCCATAGAGCTGCGCACGAACGTGTTCGTGAACGAGACAGTGTCGCTGGCATTTAGTCGTGCCGCGTCGTTGCTGTCTGATGTTTGGCTTGTTTGGCTCGGTATGATTCAGATTCCTTGTCGTGGGGAGAAGTTAACACTTATTCGAGAATTTACGGTAGTGTCTTGATATTGCCTGAGTAAGTGCATGTCACGACAATATCCGTTTTGAATTTACAAGCAACAACCATCGTATCTTAGATATTGTATTGAAATACGAGCGACGATAATCGTACCTCTAGTCTAACAACTTTGGATTAAAATGCAAAGAATATATAATGATTTATAAGCAGAAAAAAAATCATTTTTATCATTTGCATTGTAAATTAGATAATGTGATTTGTACGCAAAACTTTTTATCATTTTAATTGAAGTAGTTATTTGCTACGATTTCAAAGAAGAATTTGCTCTGACTCGTTGACTCCATCAATCTATAGTATAATATTACAATCGACTTTCGTTTCTAAATACATCGCTTTACTATTGCAACCGCTGCCCGCCAATGCATATCACAGCTGCCGTTGAACTTTTGTTAAGAACACGGTAAGATGATCACAACCTATCAATGTAATCAAGATCAAATTATGAATGCGGCACTTCCGATGGATGGCGCAGCGGAAATGAGCATTTTGGTGGCTATACCGAATGCGAAACGAAGGCTATTCCTCCGTAGGTATCCTACATGTAAAACGCTGCCAACAATGGGTATCTATGTAGAAGTTGTCGAATGGCTTTAACACATTACAACAACTTGCCGAACCATTTCTTTAACTACATCCAATGGAGTTCCATGATTGCGTCCAGAGGACCCTTGTACATGTACTCGAAAATTGTTTGGCTCAGGAACGTGACCAGGAAACCCTCACCACATACAGAAGCCATGCTAACGAAAATGGCACGGGTAATCCTGGTGGGGAAAATATAATTGTTCCCCTTAAGCGTATTACATGTACCTAATCACTGTGCCTAAAAGTTGCCAAACGTAACTTACCGTTATTGTGTCTTTCAGCCCTTTTGGCAAATCGGGCAACAAAACGTGACTTCTTAGCGGAAAGGGGTAGGTTTATAAATCCGTTTTATTGTCGTAGGCACAACGAACAGCCATATTTCATCCAAGCATGGCTCAAGAGCTGCACTCCTCCAAAAGCCCTAAGAAACTAGCTCCGAACTCTGAAAAGTCCGAATGGCTGACATTCGCCCAGACATTCGGGGGTTTCGCAGCTAGAGAGGAGTTTAAGATGACCTACTCAATAGATATGCGTTGGAGAGGCATCGTACTCATGTACGTCTACTCTATTGATACAGAAACAGTAGCTAGTGTTCTCGGCCTATCCGTACGTAGTTTAGGTCGCTGGCTTAGACGATTTCGTACGACAGGGAACGTTCTCAAGGACCAACCACGGGCCAAGACGTCGCGATGGCCAAGTGAGGTGTGTGCATTTGTACGGCAATACGTTCAACATCACCCATGTTTCTATTTTGAAGAGCATTCGTCGTGTGTATGTCAAACTGCACTCTTAGCCGGATCACTGGTTCGTCTATATACAGTGCCATTTGTGTAGACTCCGTCTTCTTCCTCTAAGCTTATCACAGGATATTCAAATTATTGCATTGAATACTCGACCATACAGTCACGCGTGAGAGAGTTACGTACAGCTTCTCGTGCTAGAAGCATGTTATAGCGAGGTTATGCCCTAAATCCATCACTGTTTGACATTGGACCTCGTGGATTGCTCTGGCAAATGCTGGTCGTACAGGGAACTACTTATGACGCCAGCAAAATGAAACTCTTGCTAATCGTTGTCACTCATAAAACAGATTTTGGAATAAGCTCGCGTGGACCCCTGCGTACCACTGCTATAATAGATGGGTACATGGCATACAGTTTGCGCTCAACAATCTGCAAATGCGTACCGTTGCAGGGTCCATGATCAGAGCTTAAGTTCCGTATCATGACAGAAATGCCCTCTTTGAGTATTTAATTTCTGAGATGGAATCCCATTGCTGTTCACCAAAGGAAGCATCCCTTGCTTAAAGACGCTGTCGTCCTTGTCGTCATCTACTTTGTCTGATGATAGAATTTTGTGGGTCGTATGGATCCGTGACTGCTTTGTTGATTCATTTATAGCGTGTACCATCCCGTTGGTCATGCGTGCGAACGGCGAAATACTCGTGATCT